>PIJE02000088.1:522207-524707 GCA_002895965.2 Coryphaenoides rupestris
AACCCTGGAGACGAGGACGAGAGGAAAGCATGCAACTCTCGTCTCTCTCTCTGTCTCTCTCTCTTCACTCTGTCTCTGTGTCTTTCTCTCCCTCTCTACCTCTCTCTCTCTCTCTCTCTCTCTCTCTCTCTCTCTCTCCTCTCTCCCCCTCTCCCCCCCTCTCTGCATATCAGCCCGTGTCCCAGTGTCAGCCATCTTGTCGGCCATCTTGTCTGCCAGGAGTTCTCAATGCCGTGCATGTTCAGCGTCCTGTCTCTGGTCCGGTCGTGGCGTCGCGTCGTCAGAGAGAAGCTCCTCGCAGCAGAGCGATGTCTCCACACGACAGCTCGGAGACCAATAGCGCTCTCTTCCTTCTGATGTTCTCCCCCCGCTCGGTTCCCTCTCCTCCTGTCTTATTCACTGCTTTTTCTTCTGTCGTTGTTGTTGTTGTTGTTATTTTATTTTTTTATTTTTTGATAAGGCTGTCGGGGACAGGGCTGACTCACTCCACCCACCTTTGGAGCAAAGAGGAAAAAAACCTTGAGCCTTGAAACGATGGTTGTCCTCTGTCAAATCGATGCACGCGCTGTTCTTTATCAACACTGGAGCCTCCTCCTCCTCCTCCTCATCCTCCTCCTCATGTTCCTCCTCCTCCCCCTCCTCCTGTTCCACCTGCTCCTCCTCCTGTACCCCCTCCTCCTCCTCCCCCCTCCTGCTGCTCCTCTCTCTCCTCCTCTCTCTCCTCCTCCTCTCTCCTCCTCCCTCCCTCTCCTCCTTCTCTCCTCCTCCTCCTCTCTCCCTCCTCCCTCCTCCTCCTCCTTCTCTCCTCCTCCTTCCTCCTCTCCTCCTCCTCCCCCTCCTCCTCCTGTTCCACCTCCTCCTTCTTTCCACCTCCTCCTCCTCCTCCTCCTCTCCCCTCCCCCTCCCCCTCCTGCTGCTCCTGCCGCTCCTCCTCCTCCTACTTCCTCCTTCTCCTCTTCCTGCTCCTTCTCCTCCTCCTGCTCCTCCTCCTCCGGCTCCCCCTGCTCCTCCTCCTCCTCCAAAGTAGATCTTACACCCATGCTTACGTCACACACTCACACTCACTCACACACACACACACACACACACACACACACACACACACACACACACACACACACACTTCTGAGAAATGTTGTTGTGCCACCATCCATAAACAAATGACGTCTTGCTGGTGTGTACAGTACACAGTGGATGGCACATACACACCTTCAGCCAGTTTCATGTCCTTTTATACACAAGGCCCACAATACAATTTTTTTATTTACTTTGCATCCAACTTCCTGCAACTTTCTGTACAAACCTAATGTCTGCAAAGCCATCGCACACACACACACTGAGCTTCATTGTGGGTCATCCTCTCGAATTTGAGCAAAATATGAATTAATATACTCAAAATATGTGTAATCTTCAAACAGTACTCGTACACATACACTCGGGCCACTCGGGGGCGCTGTTGGTCTCCAGCAAGGAACCCGCCAATTTAAACCTTCATGTTGTTTTGCTCAGGAGAACGGAGACTCAACCATCAAACATTTTTGCCATTAATTTTTCCTTCTGACGAGGTCTGCGATAGAGAAGAGGTCTGCCTGGCACACTGTGGCTCTGTGAGTTTATTTGTTACTGAGTTTGTTCTTAGTTTGTTCTTAGTTTGTTCTTAGCCGATCGGGAAAGGAGTCAATGGCCCCATGGATAAGCATTAATCTCTCTCCGTGCTGAGTTGTCCTTTCCAAGCGTAAAGACGTCCTTTCAAGCGATAAGACGTGAACAACGTCTTTCTTTCCCGTCGACTTTATTGAATCCACGGTCCACCTCCTCTATACTAATTCATGCCGGCGTCGTCCTCTGTCACCGTTCAGTGGCTTACGGTGGTGATCAGTCAATAGTCGCTCTGCTATCCTTGTCTGCCGCTCAAGCTCTTCTTTGTCACCTCTACATGCATTGATCCGTTTATCCGTGTTCTAATCAGCTACCCATCTGTTCATTCACCCACACATTCATCATGCATTCACCATCCATCCACACATCTACCATCCAATCCATCCAACCACCCATTAGGGCTAAACAATATGGTTTAAAAAGATTGATTCGCGATTTCGATTTGGATGATTCGCTATTAGTGGGAATGATCATTTTCACGGAAAAAAAAATATGTTGGGGTTTGCACCAGGGGTCTGTAGTTCCAGGGCGTCTCTGCAGTACTACAGGACTTAATTTATTATGGTGTTCATTCAATTATAATACATTTACATTTACATTTACCCGCGCTTCGAATATTGCACTTGGCCATATCACGATTTCAGTAATATTTGTATTAATTGTTCAGTCCTACCACCCATCCATCCATCATCCATGCATCCATCCATACATCAATCAGCATCCTCGCAGACAAGAGTTTGGGGAATTGCCTGAGCATTATCACAGCAAATCTACTTATCTGTAAGGACCTTATCTTAATGGAGTGAAAGCAGTACTGTATCTACTTATCTGTAAGGGCCTT
>PIJE02000088.1:527207-534707 GCA_002895965.2 Coryphaenoides rupestris
ACCCCACCAACGAGGTCTTCTTCTCCCCCATGCTCAGTGAGTTCCCTGGGGCTGCATCACAGACCCCCACAAGACCTCCACAATACCCACACAAGACCCCCACAATACCCACACAAGACCCGCACAAGACCCCCACAATACCCACACAAGACCCCCACAATACCCACACAAGACCCCCACAAGACCCCCACAAGACCCCCACAAGACCCACACAAGACCCACACAAGACCCACACAAGACCCCCACAATACCCACACAAGACCCACACAAGGCCTCCACAATACCCACACAAGACCCCCACAAGACCCACACAAGACCCCCACAATACCCCCACAAGACCCCACAAGACCCACACAAGAACCACACAAGACCCCCACAAGACCTTGCTTTGACCTTGCAGGGATAAATATGGGAATATTTTGGGGAATGAGCACTACATCGGATTCATTAGATTACGAGTAATGCAACCGTTGCAGTTGTACTTTATTTATTTGTATATATACAGTATATTTATTTATTTGTATATATACAGTATATTTATTTATTTGTATATATACAGTATATTTATTTATTGAGCGTTTTGACACCCGTCTCTCCCTGAGATGCTTGCAGCATTTCCCCTGACAGTCAGGCTAACACAGCATGCTCCCACGAGGTGGTGAAATACTGCCGACATATTACAGTCGTAGCTGTGCCTTTCACATGTATTACATGTAATGTGTGTGTGTGTGTCTGTCTGTGTATGTTTTATGTGTGTGTGTCTGTGTGTGTGTGTGTGTGTGTGTGTGTGTGTGCGTGTGTGTGTACATTTTATGTGTGTGCATGTGGTTGTGTGTGTACATTTTATGTGTGCATGTGGTTGTGTGTGTACGTTTTATGTGTATGTGTGTGTGTGTGTGTGTGCGTGCGTGCGTGCGTGTGTGTGTGTACGTTTATGTGTGTGTGTGTGTGTGTGTGTGTGTGTGTGTGTGTGTGCACGTGCGCGGCGTTCAGACGCTAATGCGGGCACGCTGAAGCTGACCAACCTGAGCATCGACATGTCGGGGAAGTACGAGTGCAAGGCCAGCAACTCTGCGGGCGTCGAGAGCTGCTTCCTCAACCTGGAGGTCATCAGCTGTGAGTCACTTCCTGTTCACACAGCCATGCACAGCGTCAGGGGACAGCACCCCATAATAATAATAATAAGAAGAAGAAGAAGAAGAAGAATTCCTCACACCGAAGGAAAGACAGATATATAACAGGACAAAATACAGTTGCAGACAAGCACAATATTAGAGGAGTAGTCTTTTAAATAATGTGTGTTTTAAATAGGATTTGACTTGGTAGTGTCTCGTAGAGAGAGCATGTGACGTTACTGTGAAGGGGCAATAAGTCATCGAGAAGTGAAGAAATAAACATGTTTTTATTTGAACTATCCCTCGTGGTAAAATCGGTAGAGCAGTATCAGCTTTGGCTTCAATGATATGCCTTCCACGGAGCGGAGTGCTTCACGGCGATGTTTGTTGTTGTTTATTCTGTTGTTTGTGTCGTACACTTCAGCCAGCAACGCGGGGGTGATCGCCGGGGCGACGGTGGGCTCGTTGGTGGGCTTCGCCTTCCTCGTGGCCTTCCTCTTCTTCCTGTGGAAGAGGAACAGAGATAATGAGGACGAGATGGCCAACGACATCAAGTAGGATCACACGCCTTCATGCATACACCTATACCTTGACCATGAACTGTTCCTATGCCTTTACCTTTATATAGACTTATACCTTTATATACTGGAGACTTTACCTCTACCTTTATCTAGACCTATACTTTTATCTGGAGCCCTATACTTGTACCTTTATCTAGACCTATAGCTTTATCTCGACTTATAACTTTATCTAGAGTAGACCTATACCTTTATCTAGACCTTTCCCTATAAGTCTAACCCAAACCCTCTCACCCTCTCACCCCCTCACCCCTCTTGGTCCTCCCACCTCCAGGGAGGACGCCCAGGCCCCCAAGCGCGTGTCCTGGGCCAAGAGTGGCATGGGCTCCGACGTCATCTCCAAGAACGGCACCATGTCCTCCATCAGCTCCAGCCCGCACCACAAGGAGTCTTTCAACAGCCAGCAGCAGCCACCCAGCCACCACCAGCAGCAGCACCACCTCCACCACCAGCACCACAGCCAGCAGCAGCAGTACCCGGCACCCCCGCCCTCCGACACCGCCTCCATCATCACCACCACGGGCAGCATAGCCGGCTACCGGCCGGCCCAGCCCCGCCACCACGGGGGCGCCTCCACCCCCACCCAGTACGGCGCCTACAACGGCAACGGAGCCACCCTGCCCCGGGACCAGTACCCGGACGGAGCCCCGCAAGACGGCCGGGGTTACGGGGAGCACCCCAATAGCGGTACCCTGCCTCTGGGCCACACGGAGAGGCCCACCAGGCTGCCCCAGGCCCAGCCGCTGGCCCAGGGAGACGGCCTGGGCTACGGGCCGGCCCAGTCCTACGGCCACGCCCAGCCCGCCCTGCTGCCCATCCCCCGGCCGCCCGCTCCGCCCACCTCCGTCATATCCGCCTCCAACATCGCCCGCATGGGCGGGGTGCCCATCATGGTGCCGGCTCAGAACCAGGCGGGATCGCTGGTGTGAAACCCCCCCCCAAAAAATAACGTCAAAATTACTTGAACAGCAAGTGAAAAAAAAACACAGCCATGGAAGCCTGCATTTTTATTTGTTAAGATGTCGTCATCATCATCAGAGTCAGACCTTGGAGTTTCTCTGCTGATATAGAAGACTTTCACGAAGACATGGAGAATGTTGCTTTGATGTCTTCCACCCAGAACAGCGTTGTTCCATTGAAAATCGAATAAAGTGTTTGCCCAAAACACAAAAAACTGCAACATTCGTTGTTGTTGTTTTTGGTTTTTTTACCACATCTACAAATGAAGATGTAGAGATCATAACAATTCTTCCAGTTTAAAAAAAAAAACGGCATCTAACTTCTTCACAGTTTTGTAGACCTCCACTAGTTCTTGTTTATCGGCTGCCTTTTTATGCAAGTTCACTGTCTGGCTAATGAATTTTTTTTTTAAAAATGCCACCCTTTAGTTCTGCTATTTTAGAGTCATTACACTGGTAGTTTGTTGTTTTGTTTTACGAAAATGTCAAATGAATGAAGGGGCGAAAGTCTGCTGTTTTATTTTTGGTTTGTGTGTCACTTTTCAAATGAGCTGGAGTGTGAGGATGGTTTCTTCAGGGTTGAGATCTATTATTCAACAGGCCGGGCAGCGCGACGCATGGAGACAGCTGGCAGCATATGATCACATAAACACACAACGTATTCATTATATATTTCCCTGCTGTGACTTGTTGTGTCGGGTAATTTTCAAACACTGGAGCAAAATTTATATGTGCAAAATGTGTCTTCGTCATTTTTCATTTTCATTGTTATTTTTTTGTATTAATATTCTGAGGATGATGCATCCAGGAATGAACACGATCTTAGTTTGCATACACTGTTTTTACTCTTCGAACATGAATGGTCCAATAGTATGTACATATTAGCAGTGTACATGATATATTTACATATATTCAAGCCTTTATTTTTATACTGCAACGTATGGTAAACGATTCAATTTGGACGACGACAAACCTACCAATGTCCCAAATTCTATGAATAAATTTAAAATACTTGTTTGTCAGATGGCATAGAAAATTGTTGTCCAAACTAATACTTATACTGTATCCTTAAGATGAACATTTAGAAAATGAGCAGTATTTATATGTATTTTCTGTATTTATGTTCAAGTATTTGTATAATATTTTCAATTAAAAGAGAAATGTTGGTCAATTTATGTGTTATTTTAACCTTAAGAGCAATCCAATTGTTCAAATCTACAGAAATGTGTAGGCCTATAGGCCTATATGGCTCAGCGTTTTCGGTTTTTATTTTTCCCCAAAAAATCCGGGAATTTATCAGTTACAAAAATCAAGAATACAAAAATCGGATGAAAATTGGATTATAAAATGAACAATGCAAAGATCAGGGTGAAAATTTTATTTTAATTCCAAACATTGATAATTTACTGCTTTTCAATTGCAATTGTTTGTTTAATGAACACTGCTGGAAAAAATGTTTGTGCTACTGTACTGTATAGCAGCACAGTAGGCTGTAACTCGGTGAACGGGTCCGTATGCCGAGGTTGTTTAAAATAAAGAAATGATCAAAATAGAATGGCATAGGAATAAATACAAACCAATACATAGACTGGTTATGACAAAGGGCATTCATATTTGAAACCAATACATGAAGCCTATAATAAAAGCTATTCAACAAAGCAAATAATAATTAACTTTCTCAGCAGAACTTTTTCCTTCAAGGCAGCGCAAACATTCGGTTGTTTCACCCGTTCTTGTTTTTTTAACCACTTCAAGTGAATCTGATCTGCTGCGTAATCAGCAGCTTGTTTGTGTTTTTTTGCTCTCCGCTTAGCGACTATTTCCTCCACTCTTACATAATCTCACACGAACACGAACAACTTTTGGATCCGTGGAAACATAAAATCCGGGTGAAAATCAGTTTAAACCGATCTGCTCCTTTTAAAAAATCCGGGTATTTTTCGGTGAAAATCGGTAAAAAACGAAATGGTATGTGGAAACAATGGCACCTTTACCACCACTACACCACTGATATGTCGAAACATTTAAGACTTATCATTACATGTAATCATTTTTCATCATGTGTTTCAATGCTTCAACGTCAAATAATGAACATAATTGCTCATACATCTATTATATGAAAAGTGTGGTTCCTGAACAATCCAGTAGAGGGCGCAAGATAACACTAACCACCTTAGGTTTTATTGACGCTACTTCGATTATACTGTTTATTAATTCGTTTTATTTGAAGCCATTGTAAGATGTATCTCTCCTTCGTCTATTTCTAAATGCCATTCATAATGAACTCACACATGCAATGATGAAACAAATTGACAAAGCGAGCACCATTCGCATGACATATGGGTATACTGTTTATTAGAATTGGCGATTAGCAATTAAACATTCACCTACATGGCTCAAAGAAGGTCATATATGCTCAATCTGTACGCCCTTTCAATGAGCTCGTCCTGTCAGGAAAAATGACATTTAAGTTAATTCTGTGATCAACGCTCACATGGCTGAATGGGGGAGGAATGCATTGTTTCATAGAAAGAAAAAAAATCAAAGTATAAAAAATCTGCAACAGAGTATATATATCAAATATTAAATACATTTCTAAAATAAATTACAAAAAAAAAAAAAAAAGATCAGAAGAGCACTGGATATTAATATCTTGGCAAAAGAAATTGACGAAAAACAAAAAAAAACAAAAACGAACAAAACCCTTTAAACGTCGTAACATCCGGCACCCGTAATGTTGTTTTATTTCTCACATAGAACTACAGTACTGGATTGGCAGAAAAAGGTGCATGGCTTTTAGTCTGGAAACGATTCATGTGAACCCTTTTTCATGGACAATACTAGTAGATGCAGCGCATGTGGGTGGGAGCGGGAGGGTGGGGTGGGGTGGTGGAGTGGGTCGTAATTATATGGATGCTGGATGCTGCTTCGGGGGTCAATGAACGGGAGCGTGACGAAAGCCAAGACGATGGGTTAAAGGACATCTTTGAAACTGAGCGGATGAAGCAAAGAAGGAGAGAGAGAGGCAGAACGAGAGGAAGAAAGGGAGAGATGAACAAGGAGAGGGAAGGAAGAGAAAAAGAAGGAGAAAGAGAGAAAGAAAGGAATTAACCAAACAAAAAAAGAACAGAGAGACGTGATTATTGTGGCGTACAGTAATAGCGTGGCGTGCTCTGGAGAGGAAATTTGTTAGTAAAGTCCTATAAAAGTAGAGGAGCCGCTGGCCGACCATTTGGATAGCATTCAGGTGGCGGCGGCGGCGGCGGCCATATTGGAGTCTGGCCTGAGCTTATATTGTGCAGAAGGAAGAGGATGGGTCGGGGGTGTCGGGGAGGTGAGCCCCTGGCGAAAGGCAGTAATCATAGTTAGGTGAGCTAGGTAGGATCATGTCGGTGGCGAGGGGGTCCATGGCTGGTCAGGGTACGGATGGTTAGCTCATGCAGCTCGGGACCGAGAGGAGGAGAAGCCCTGGGATGTTTGTCTCCGTCGCGCCGCGGAGGGCCGGGTTCTAGGTGGGACAGAGGACTGCAAGGAAACCAGGAAACAAGGAAACAGACGGACATTATGAACACTCAGATGACATTTTTGAGATTCCGATAAATGCACTTAAAGCACTGATATAGGAATAGTCTATGCAAACGAAAGTGGTAAATGAAAATGTAACAAAAACAATGTACCATCTAAACATAAACATATGAGGGTGTGCTCCAATTATCGGGGTATCACACTGCTCAGCCTCCCCGGGAAAGTTTATTCCAGGGTACTGGAAAGGAGGCTCCGGCCGATTGTCAAACCTCAGCTTCAGGAGGAACAATGCGGATTCTTTGTATGAACAAAGTGCGAGCTGCGTCGGTATTCTCGGCACAAAGTCAAGCACGTTCTCAGTGGGTGTTGGACTCTGCCAAGGTTGTCCCTTGTCACCGGTTCTGTTCGTGATCTTCATGGGCAGAATCTCAAGGCGCAGCCGAGGTGAGGAGAGTGTCCGGTTTGGGGACCTCAGAATTGCATCTCTGCTCTTTGCAGACGATGTGGTTCTGTTGGCTACATCAGACCGTGACCTCCAGCATGCACTGGAGCGGTTTGCAGCCGAGTGTGAAGCGGTCGGGATGAGAGTCAGCACCTCCAAGTCTGAGGCCATGGTTCTCTGCCGGAAAACGGTGGAGTGTTCCCTCCGGGTTGGGAATGAGTTGCTGCCTCAAGCGAAGGAGTTCAAGTATCTCGGGGTCTTGTTCACAAGTGAGGGCAAAATGGAGCGGGAGATGGACAGACGGATTGGTGCAGCGTCTGCAGTAATGCGTGCGCTGTACTGGTCCGTTGTGGTGAAGAGGGAGCTGAGCCTTGTGACCTATGGTCACAAGCTTTGGGTAGTGACCGAAAGAATGAGATTGCGGATACAAGCGGCCGAAATGAGTTTCCTCTCCAGGGTGGCTGGGCTCAGCCTTAGAGATAGGGTGAGGAGCTCAGACATCCGGAGGGAGCTCGGAGTAGAGCCGCTGCTCCTCCGCGTTGAAAGGAGTCAGCTGAGATCTGATTAGGATGCCTCCCGGGCCCAGAACCCGCTGGAGGGATTATATATCTCATCTGGCCTGGGAACGCCTCGGGACCCCCCAGGAGGAACTGGAGAGTGTGGCTGGGGAGAAGGAAGCCTGGGGGGCCCTGCTTAGCCGGCTGCCACCGCGACCCTGCCCCGGATAAGCGGACGAGAATGGATGGATGGATGGATATGAAAATAACCCAATTTAGTTTTATGGCGCTAAGAGAATGATTACCTTAACCTAACGAGTTTCTTCAATATTTTAAAGTATTGCATTCTATTTGTTCGATTTCCTGTTTAAACTATGGACGCTT
>PIJE02000088.1:539707-549707 GCA_002895965.2 Coryphaenoides rupestris
TGCGTTGCAGTGTGTGGGATGCTCTGACTGACAACTACATCTCCAGCTGGGACAACCCGACCTCAGAGGCACTCAACGGCAACCTGTCCGACCAGGAGGTAGGCTTCCTCAAAGGTCAACAAGTTTGACCTTTGAAACATGAACTTTTTTTTTCTTTTCTTCTCTTTAGTTTTTTTTACATTTTACATTTAGGGCATTTGCTTTCATACATTCGTCCAACGGTACAGTCTCCCTGGGTCACTTAAAAATATTAAACGATTTATTCATATGAATTAATTTATTAACTATATGAATTCATCATCCACTGTATTATCACTGACAGAGTTTAATCTTAACAGGCCCCATAGGAGCATCTGTGTTGCCCCCGGCTACAGTAGAGAGTGGGGGAATGATCTCTGGTGCAGGAGGAGACTGCATTAATTATCATGGGTTCATAAAACGACATGGGTACATAAAAATGTCCTCATGAAGCGTTGTGGCCCCAAGAGACGACAAATCAGAGACATTTTAAAAGAACCAAAGAGAAAGGATGGAACATTTGGACTCCCGTTCTATTATTTGACTTTTTATTTTGAAGTGATTTCTCTCCCTCTATGCCATGTTAAAAAAAATTCTTCAGGTGCCCAGATCAATAACACTTCAGCCTGTGTACTACGGCTAGCCAATTTAGCCTTTTACCTGGCGGGCCATTATGTTGAAAGAATTTTGGAAAATCAATATCGCTTTAGTGTGTAACACATGGCAATCATTTCCTGTTGTCCTAAAGAGCTTCTATGATTCTCATGCGTTTGGAAGAGAGACAAGAAAGGCGGTTTAAGTGAGAGAGAGAGAGAAAGATAGAGGGAGAGAGATAGAGAGATATAGAGGGAGAGCGAGCCCTGAAAAATACGTTGCGATGATGTCATCTCTGAGTAACGGTTGCTATGCTAACACTAAGTCACTAACGTCTTCTCTGGGTTTGAAATTATTTCCGCAGCACCCCATTTACAGTCATCCATTTAAAATATATGTTTTCAACGGAACCCTTCTGAAATATGAATGGCAATGATTTCCAGATGAGTTCAGACGGGAATAATCAATAACCGATGTCTGTTGTGTCTGATTCGAAGCCCCCTGTATACCCTCATGGTCCAGTCCAGAGAGTCAGGACCAGTAACTAGCCTCCGTATAGAACGGATGACATCACAGAGGTTGCGTTGTTGTCTCGTGGACGTTCATCATCTCCTGCGTGACTTCCTCTTCCTCAGATCCACGAGAAGGAGGAAGAGGAGATGAACGAGAAAAACGACAACGCCAACTGCCCGAAGGAAGAGCCACTCATCACAGCTGACCAGGTGTGTGACCAGGTGTGCGTGTGTGTGTGTGTGTGTGTGTGTGTGTGTGTGTGTGTGTGTGTGTGACTGTGTGTGTTCCTACCTCACCTGAGCTAACCCTCTCGGACTTAAGTGTTCAGTGTTTAGCCGCGCACGGTTTTTCCCTGCTGAGAGCTGTAAATATTTAATGAAACGCCGCTGTACGCACATAAAACGTAGTCTTAATGTCTCAGTGTTGCAACCCTTGACAGAGATAAGGGTAACGTAGAGTATGCACGTGTTTACATGTACTTCCACCAGCTTCCATCCCACACATCCCAACCTGCTCCATTCACCCAATCACCCTCCATCCTCCATCCAATCATCCATCCATCCACCTGTCATCAACTCATCCACCCACCCAGCTAACCGCCCTCTGTTGTACTCTGCAGGTGATTGAGGAGATAGTGGAGATGATGGAGAACTCTCCGGACCCCGGGGAGACAGAGGAGGAGGAGGAGGAGGAGGAGGAAGAGGAGGAGGAGGACGAGGAGGAGAGCCACTGCTCCCCCAGTGACAACCCGTCCCTGCTGGAGGAGATCCGGCAGCTGTCCCTGGCCTCCAACAACAACTGCTCCTATGAGGGTAGGGCGGCCATCTTTGTTGTTGTTGTTGTTGTTTTTGTTTGTTTTTTATCAAATGTTGAGGATTGGACAAGAATCTATCTACAATGGTTTATTTTTGTCATGTTATATTTTTTTTTGTCGATTTTCTAGTTTCTAGTTTTGTGTCATAAGACTTACACAAGATAGAATAGAAAATATACAAAAAGGAGATATTTTTAAGATGCCTTCAGTTTGGCTTAAGACTGAAACAAATAGCTATTTCCTCCTGCAATGTCCATTGGGGGTGTTTCGCGACAGGACAGTGATATTCTATGCTAACTACTCCAACAGGGCAGCTATGGTTCCAGGACAAGTCATCTTGTTAGCGGCGGCGTTGCTATCCCCCACAATCGTTAAAGTGTTGACTGGACACAGAGCGCCGTTACCGTGCAGTATATTGTATAAGCAATTTAAAACCGTTGTGGATAAGTGACCCCCTGTTTTAGCAGGAGAACTTCTGCCTACGATATAAAAAAATGGCAAATGGCAAGAACGTAAAGGTCTGAGCAAAGACTGACACACTGAGTTTCAGAGGAGCTGCGCTGTCACACACACTCGCTCCAGCTAGGGGGGCGCAGACAATCACCGCTCTGGAAAAACATTTGGAACAGTCAGAAGCAGAACCCATTACACTTTACAGATCATTTCCCCCCGTTTAACTTGAAAGAAAGAACCATTCCCTCCCCAACGCTTGGTGAGACTCAAACTGAGCAGTTTAAACAACAAGACATTTGGGAGTTTTTACGCAGCCTATAAATGATCCAGCAACTATACAGACTATACATTATATTTTTAACTGAACCTCGCCACAAATCTGGTTGTGTAATCTCAGTTGTGCAGCACAGACAGATAATCGAGTGTGTGTGTGTGTGTCTGTGTACGTGTGTGTGTGGGCTGGTTGGTTCCTAACACAGAATTACACGCATATTCACACACACACACACACACACACACACACACACACACAATCCCCAAACACAATAACCAAAAACAATGAATGTAAGAAATAACCTATAAAACCTATATAATAATAAATAATCGTTTCGGAAAAATAAACATTCTTTCTCTTAACACTCTTCACTGCAACATTACTAAGAGTTGTAGAAGAAGTATTTGTTTGGATTAGTTTGAGCACCACAAAGGAGTTCAAGCCAGTGCAGTGTGTAGCGTTAGACAGTTGAATAACCGCGCTAACACAGCCACCCATGCTACGCTACGCTACGCTACGCTACACTGTGCCTCCTTAGCGGCGCCATCTTAAGCTCAGCCCATTCAGCCCGCCAGCCTCCAGCTCCATCGCTACGCCAACGACGGCAACGTCAACAACATCCACCCATAAGGAGACAAAGAGCAGCGCCTTACTACGCCTTTGTTCACATAAAAAAAAATATATTCAGAATAAACAAATACAGTAAGAGAAATAAAAACGCCTCCTCACATCATGGCGGTGAGCTGTGTGTGTCCGCAGCCGACCACAGCCAGTCTCGGTGTGTGTGTGTGTGTGTGTGAAGAACTGACACAAAGCTGGTCTTAGAAGACCTTCTTTGTTGCTCTCGGTCTGCCCCTGTGTGAGGGCCTCCGCCTCCATGGTTGTGTTGGCCGGGCCCCATGCCAGCCGTGCCCTTGTGACACGGCCCCGACCCCAGCCAGCACAAACCAAACAAGCACCGCCATTCAACCCCCCTCCTTCTCCTGCCGCCATGTTTACCTCACTGGACGCGGCGTGCCCCCCCGGCGCTAACCAACTCGTGCATAAAGGAACACGGATCACTTCCAGTGAATTAATTTGTTGCGCAATACAATACACAGATACCCTCGCAATACACACTGATGCACATGCCATGGTGGACCACACACACACACACATACACACACACGGGTCAATACACAGATGCACACACACAGGCCCATACAAGCAGACACACACCCACACACACACACACACATACACAAGCACACAATTACAAACACACACATGTACACACATACACACACACACAGGCCCCATACTCTGGGTTACTACCGTACACATGTGGTCCGACGCGCTGGCGGCTGATGGGGTCATTTTGGCGTTCATTGAAGAGCAGTGTAGTTAGCACGCCAAGGTTTGAGATAAATTATGACCCAAAAAAATAGCCGTGCTTTGTTAATATATGCGTTGTTGCGTCAGTTGTTACAACTCTAGAAGTACTATTGGATCACACAACTGCCCAAGTGCCAAGTTAGATAGATGATGAGCATGACCTGTTTAGTTAGTAAGTTCAGTTCATTCACCAATACAAGCTTCATAACTGTTCCCCGGACGTGTTTAAAGGACTCCTATTATACCTCCATGTGTGAGCGTGATTAGCCATGCCAAGCGGTTTCAAAAACCGGTGTCATCTCCGGTTTTGGACATCACAAGTGGGAGTGTCCACCTAGTATGGTGGATAGATCGGCCTACCGGTTGCTACAGTCCACTGGGTAGGTTGGTAGGCTGATCTATCCGGCATACATCTGGGTGGACACTCCCACTTGTGATGTCAAAAACCGGAGATGAAAGCGTTTTTTTGAAACCGCTTAGAATGGCTAATCACGCCCACACCTGGTGGTATAAAGGGGTCCTTTAAGGTCACCCGGTACATATTTAACAACCGACTGAAACCTGAGGCTCCTCACTCACTCTTCGTCCTGCAGCCGCTCCTCGTCCTCCTGGGTGTGCGCCTGGCTGCGGATGGGCGCCAGGCACTCCGTCTTGGTGTTGTAGTTGTGGAAGCACACGTTCAGCTTCTCGTCAAACTCGTTCACCAGGTCCTCCATAGACTTGAAGCTCATCATCTCCGAGAAGTTCTCCAGCTCGGAGAAGTCCTCGCGGGCGATGGGGATCAGGGGCGGGGCCACGAACACACCGCTGCTGGTGGAGGAGCAGTAGGAGGAGTCGTGGTCCGGGTCGTGGTCATGGTCGCGGTCGTCCATGTCCTCCATGCGGCACGGACGCAGGTCCTCGAACTCCTCGTCCAGGCACACCAGCGGGGCCTCCATGATGTCCCTCGAGATGGTGGTGGTGGTGGGTAGGGTGGAGGTGGTGGTGATGGTGGTGGTGGTGGTGGTAGGTAAAAGGGGTAGAGGCCCTGGGAGGGAAGAAAAAGAAGGGAAAAAGCGATGGTGTGAAGCATTTCGTTTACAGACCCTCATGATGAATCAATCGGCTTGATCAATCGTTTGATCAATTGTCCGATGTGGCGATGATTTTAGAGTTGCGACAAGAGACAGAGCAGAGCAGAGTACATTTACATTTACATTTAGGTCATTTGTCAAATGCTTTTATCCAAAGCGATTTACAATGAGAGAAGAGGGCGAGATGTAAAACACTCCGCTCCCTGCATTCACGCACCTGTGATGCCGCTGTGAATGTGATTGACAGGCAATGGATTCCCCAAACCGATCAGGGAGGAGATGTCTTGATAGTTGACGGACGGCTATGGTGCCATTACCTCTTCCTTACCGACTGCATCTTTAACATTTCAAACTCACTTTTAAATACAAGTCGTTGCCACAGCATTTTTGTCACGTTCTTTGTCATATGACGTAGCCTACATTTCCATTCCATATTCTAAATGTGGATACTTTGTATTCGTACGACTCTCCTGTATTCCCGCTGTGTCTCCCACATTTTCCATCAGTACACACACACACACACACACACACACACACACACAGTCTTATCGTTTCTTATCCTTTCTTATCGGTGGCCAACAGAATACACCCCGCACGGTCCAAGCCAAGGGCATCCGTTCATATCCGCACAGCTCCTCCTATCTCCGCATCTGACTTCATCTCAGGGGTTTACCGACGTTCCGTCCATAATATGTCTGACCTTTCCTCTCCTGATGCCACGGCTGAGCGGCAGCAAGCACCGCCATGTCTAGACAAAGACGAGGAGGAGGAGGAGGAGGAGGAGGTGGGCAGGTGATGCTATAGGTGCACCAGAAGGTGTGTGGGGGGGGGGTGTTCCCATGGGAGTCACTACACAACATTGAGTTGGGCTAACTGGTAAAAAACCCCCCAAAAAAACAAAAAAACCAACCACCCCACAGTTAATTAAAGCGTCCTGCTGGAGCTTGACTAATGAGGCTGCTGAGATGGAGGAAATGAAGTGATTGTAGTCCCTGGAACGTGAGCCTGGAAGCACAGAGGGTGGGAGAGTGCTGTTGCCTGTAATTCCACTGTGAGCAGCAGCAGGAAACTAAGCGTGTTTTTAATGCTTGAAATGAAGCGAAGGGAAGACGCATTTTAATTACATTGGATCGGAAGTAGAAGAGGCTTTGAGTTGGCTCGGGAGTTTGGACGGACGTTTTATGACGCTGCAGTGAATCGTAAGGCGTAGTGTTGGCTGAACACAGCAGACTGGCTGCTCACAGACCATTGTGCCACGAAATGTATCTCTGTCGCTATTCGCTATCTCTCTACTGCTATTATTCAAGTGGCCTTGGTCAGCCTTCGATAAAAATACAATCTAATACTTCATTTAGTGTCGTAGTTGTTGAACATAGAAAGAAAATACTGTGCGCCTATATGCAAATAATGTGATGTTGAGTGTTGATAGTCGATAATGTTGCTCATAATAAGAGTTGTTGCTCAAAGTGATAGTGGGTTGATGCAGCTGATGATGTTGATAACATATAAACTGGATTATATATTTCTGTTGTCATATTTTTGCTGTTTGTTGTTTTTTGTCTCGACCTTTTGTCTTTCTGTTCTGCTTTGTGTTGTTATACTGTCTTCCGAGTAACCTGTTTTTGCTTCGTCTGTCAAAGCAAAGGTGCTAAATTTAGCATGACGCCGCGTACACATAAAGTCATCATCACATTCAATCAACTTTCTCAGGGAGATCCAGCCGGTGCTGCCAGTTTATTTGTGTATTTTGCTCTGTGTTGTAGTGGTGGTGGTGGTGGTGGTGGTGGGCCCCCGTGACACATGCAGTGTACGGTACAGTGTAGAGACAGGCCCGGCTCTCTCTCCCCGCTCAACGATGGGCTGGCGAGCGTCCTGATGCAGTGGGCAGCAGACTGGGGGGAGTCCATTTGACGGAGAGCCCTGAGTAAGCCTCTTCCGTCTGCATCACGCCACACCACTCAGCAAAGTGAAGTCCTTTCCACGCCGGATATTATGTTCTATCTCCCATTGCCTCTCTGCCTTTCTCCATCTATTAAATGTTTGACTTTTAAATTAGTATTTTTTTTTTACTGTCTCTTCTCCACTGTTTACTGTTATCGTGACTGCCGAATCCCCTTGGTGTGTATCTATTATATATATTCTATCCTATTCTATTCTATCTATTCTGTATCTATTATTTTCCCCAAAAAACCTGCTCCTGTTGCTGTAAAGTCTGTAAATAGTGTGGATTTTTTATTCCTAGGTTATTTGTATTTGTTCTGTTGCGCCTTCCGCTGGTCATCCCCACTTTTTCATTTCACTGCATATCCTGTATGTGTACAGTATGTGAGACCATTACAGATCTACAATCTTGAATCTTGAGTCTTGACGTCATCACAACCCAAACATTTCAAGCTGACTAATGGGGGGCGGTCATGGGAATGACAGCACGGCTCCCTGGTGTAATTCCTCCTGACGGCCGAGCAGCCGATCCACTGCTTCCCTCCGTCTCCGTCTACGAGACGCTGGCTGACAAATGAACGTGGATCTTTGAGAATAGCAAACCCGGTGGCGGTGGCCATGGTTTTTTTTTCCTCTCTCCTTCTGTCCGCTGGAGTGATTCATGATGAGATGGAAATGAGCTGTTTGATCTCACCTTGCCACGGGCGCTAGCTCACAGACAAGTGAAAGAAAATACGACAAATAAAATAAAATCTAAATATATATATATACACGTATTTATATATATGTATATTTGTTTACAAATCATCATGAAGAGCTACTCGTCGTTTTGAGTATATCTGCTGCTGCTGATTAGAGTCATGCACAGACGGTAAAAATGAATTAAATAAAACCTTTTGTTCAAGCCAAAATCATACCAGCATGACGGGAGGGAGAACCCCACTGGTCGTGTGTGTGTGTGTGTGTGTGTGTACGTGGTGTGTGTGTGTGTGTGTGTGTGTACGTGCGTGCGTGTGTGTGTGTGTGTGTGTAAAGATGCCTGTCAGCCCATTTCCATGGTGACCTTCACTGAGCGCAGCGTAGAGCTTCACAGGGGGGGGTCTCAGGTCGTCCCTCTGGTTGCCCACCAGAAGACAGCCAGCCATCCCATAATGACCGGAACAAACCATTGCGGCCAATCAGAGGTGGGATCGGGGGGGGGCGTAGAGAAACGGGAAGTAGAATCACACTGACCCAATTTTCGCTTTCTGCTCGTATTGAACGGTAAACCCGAAACGCTAAACTGAACCGTGAATGGAAATCAAATCGTCATAACGTGAAACTAAACTGCGCAAGTACATGCAAGCGAAGACACTGCATGACACCGTTATATGTGTGTGATTATAACGTGTATGTGTGTGTGTATTATGTCAACCTTGTCCTAGCCTTTAAGGTGTAAGGCGATCGCAGGCTCCTGTCCCGACGGAAGCGAATCAAAACAAAGCCGCTGACCTCAGCTGCACACCAGGAAGCAGCAGCAGCCGGTCTGTGATTACATCTGTGTGTTTGAACCCCCCCCCCCAGACGTCCATTTCCGGAGCATCATCCACACTATTCATATTCCCCAATCTGGATGTCGATCTAAAAATGGATCCCTGCACCCCCACTGCACCCCCCTGCCCCCCCCCCCCCCCCCCCCCCCTCTCCACGGTGAATCAATATGCACACAGCTGTGGCCGTAATGGAAATCAAGCTAGTGATGTCACACACTCGTCATTGAGAGAAAAACCAAGAGAGAGAGAGAGAGAGAGAGACAGAGAGAGAGTGGGGGATGGATGGAGAAGATGAGCAGAAGGAGAGAAGGAGGAGGAAACCATGGTTACGGAGGCAGGGATGGGACGATCGGGGGGGGGAGGCAAAACATGGCGAGCCAAGGAAGGAGGGGGCTGGATGAGAATACGGCACCAACGGAGGGGATGGAGGGATGGATAGAATCACACGAGGAGGCGGTGAGAATGGAACAATAAGAGGACATTGATGGAGCACACAAACACACACACACACACACACACACACACACACACACACACACACAGAGATGCACGGTGAAATGGTTTTTACCTGCGATGTCGGACGGCGTCGCCTTCCTCCTCAGCGCAGCCGGATCTGCCGTGAAGCGCCCTCCGCTGCCAAGTCCCTCTGTCGGACCGCTGACACGCGCATTCCCCACGCGACCGTGGAAACAACAACAACCGACAGCAGGGGGTGGGGGGTGGGGGGGTCAGAGACCACCGCCCGGACACAGCCAGAGAAGGAGAGAGTGATGGAGAGTGATGGAGGAAGGTGTAGCAAGCTATATCTATATATGGCGTCCCCTCTTCCTGCCTTGGTTAGTCCTCAGCCCCCTCCGCCTCTGTTCCCTCCACTCGCAGTCCGAGGTGTTCCCAGCTTCACCCTCCCTCTCTCTCTCTCTCTCTCTCTCTCTCTCTCTCTCTCTCTCTCTCTCTCTCTCTCTCTCTCTCTGCCGAGCCTGCGCACTGCAGGGACTGCTGCCGTCATCAGCAACACCCCCCTCCCTCCCTCCCTCCATCCATCCATCCCCCTCCTAGGGTCCCCTCCTCCTCTTCCTCCTCCTCCCACCTCCCCCCCTACTCACTCACTCACACTCTCCCTCTGTGTGCACAACACACACACCTCCGCCCTCCTCCTCCTTTCTGCGTTCTCGCCTCTCGCTCGCTCCCCGCCACCCCCCCTCTAATCCCCCACATTATTCATGAGGGGGCAAGATGGAGAAGGGGTGAAGGAAGGGGGGAAGGGATAGTGGAGAGAGGACGAGAGAGAGAGAGAGAAAGAGAGAGCAGAGCAGCAGTGTGTACACCAGGGATTGCCATTTTTGTATGCAGGTTGGTACGCCGGTAAGCACAACCGAGCGGTATTTTGGTGCACCTCTCCCATCCTCTGCTGCTG
>PIJE02000088.1:554707-587207 GCA_002895965.2 Coryphaenoides rupestris
TCGCGTGGGGAATGTTTCAGAAAAATTAGCATGTTTTGAGGACAAAATTATTTTTAGGCTGCTTGTTTATGTTCATAAAATAGTTGCACCATTACTTAACGAGATTTGGATGCATCTATTACAATTATAAATGGTATATATAATTATATATGGTTCTCTGCCGGAAAACGGTGGAGTGTTCCCTCCGGGTTGGGAGTGAGTTGCTGCCTCAAGCGAAGGAGTTCAAGTATCTCGGGGTCTTGTTCACGAGTGAGGGCAAAATGGAGCGGGAGATGGACAGACGGATTGGTGCAGCGTCTGCAGTAATGCGGGCGCTGTACCGGTCCGTTGTGGTGAAGAGGGAGCTGAGCCTTGTGACCTATGGTCACAAGCTTTGGGTAGTGACCGAAAGAATGAGATTGCGGATACAAGCGGCCGAAATGAGTTTCCTCTCCAGGGTGGCTGGGCTCAGCCTTAGAGATAGGGTGAGGAGCTCAGACATCCGGAGGGAGCTCGGAGTAGAGCCGCTGCTCCTCCGCGTTGAAAGGAGTCAGCTGAGATCTGATTAGGATGCCTCCCGGGCGCCTCCAACTGGGAGGAGACCCCGGGGCAGACCCAGAACCCGCTGGAGGGATTATATATCTCGTCTGGCCTGGGAACGCCTCGGGATCCCCCAGGAGGAACTAGAGAGTGTGGCTGGGGGAGAAGAAGCGGGGGGGGGGGGGGGGGGGGGGGGGGGGGGGGGGGGGGGGGGGGGCGGGGGGGGGGGGGGGGGGGGGGGGGGGCGGGGGGGGGGGGGGGGGGGGGGGGGGGGGGGGGGGGGGGGGGGGGGGGGGGGGGGGGGGGGGGGGGGGGGGGGGGGGGGGGGGGGGGGGGGGGGGGCGGGGGGGGGGGGGGGGGGGGGGGGGGCGGGGGGGGGGGGGGGGGGGGGGGGGGGGGGGGGCGGGGGGGGGGGGGGGGGGGGGGGGGGGGGGGGGGGGGGGGGGGGGGGGGATATCGAGGCCAGGGGGAGAGAGTGGGGGGGGGGGGGGGGGCCCTGCTTAGCCGGCTGCCACCGCGACCCAACCTCGGATAAGCGGACGAAAATGGATGGATGGATGGATATTACAATTATAAAAGTACTAAAAACACTATGAATTGATGCAATTTTGAACGCAGCGTTGATCTCTCTGAATGAGTCTTCTGAGACACAAGATTCATGACTGAGTCCAGAGATCTGACTCGAGAACTACAGCCCTGACACACACACAGGGAGAAATACATTTGTCCTCTCCTGTCTTGGGTGATTTCATGTCCTGTCTGAATGATGTGTGCCCAGCACCATTAGCAGCCCTGTGTCCGCCCCACCATATGTATTTTAAACATCTTGTGCTGCCTAGAGTTTGCTGCATATTGCAGTGAGAGTTATGACGAGTGCCCCAAACCGACACCACCCACCCACTAAACAGTGGGTGGGTGGTGTCCTGTGTTTTTGTCTTGCCATATAGCTTTGTAACCAGTTAACCTACATTATACCCACAGCACTATTAAAAAACTAGATTAGAAGAAAAAATAGCTTTGACTTTGGCCAAACCACTCTCAATAAATGAACGCTGGTTCTAAAAGTAATGAGGCATCTAGCCGTGAAAAGAGATTAAAAAAGCAGTTTAAAAAGGTATAATAATTTATATTAACTGCCTATAGCAGCCTGTGAGCAAATCCCAGCTGAACCGCCCGGCCGGCCTGGACCAACTGTTTTACGCTATGTTTTAAGACTGGAGCTTCAGAGATGATTTGATGATGTTCCCCAATCCATGCACTCCACTAGGAGAACCTGATAATAACAGTTGATTATTGCTGCTCATGGTTTACGGTCATTCAGGTGTTCAGCAGGGGCCCAAACCGGGGCCTTAACATATAGCAAAATGAAGAAATTAAGAGAGAGAACCTTTTAGAAAATTTAAACATTTTTAATAAATAAAATTTGATGTAATATACACCATTATGAATATACAACTACAACAAGCATACCAAGACGTTGGAGATACAAAAAGTTGACAGGTCTATTCAGTCGCTTTAAAAGCTTCAACTTTGAGGGTTTGTGGTGGTGAACAGGAAATACAGTAGCCATACATTCTTGTTATTGTTTGTGCCAACAAATATACATACATAGATATAGATATATCAAAGAAAATAAGCTTGGATCAAAAACGTGTGACTTTTCTGAAGATGTTGAAAAATCCAGTAGGGACATAGTATAGTGGGGAGGGTGGAGGGGGTCAGTCATTCTGAGGTAAGTTGTCCATGTGACTGAATGTCAATAACAACAAAAATAATTAGATTCTTGTTATTGTTCTTTTCTGGGAAACTTTTTGATGACACAATTACTTTTTTAAAGTTTGTGTGCCTGTGTTCATGTGTGTGTGTGTTCATGTGTGTGTGTGTGTGTGTGGAGTCTGGGGTATGGAGTGGACTCTGCCTAGCAGCAAACTCACAAATCCCTTTTCCACACTTCTCCATACTTTAGTTTGCCATGTCAAGACCATAGACACTTGGCGTTCCTGAGCCAAGGGAAATTTGTTTCTGACAGAACGAAACTCATATTTTCCCACGGGTGTTTTTTTGGATTGTTTCCAATACACTAAAAGCAGTGCACGTGTACATTCGCCAGCTTCTACACCGTTTTGTGTACAATAGAAAATGTTAAGTCTTCCAGAATTACCCCCCCATCCCCCCTCACACACACGCCACACACCCATGAACACACACACACACACACACACACACACACACACACACACACACATGAACACACACACACACACATGAACACAGGCACACAAACTTTAAAAAAGTAATTGTGTCATCAAAAAGTTTCCCAGAAAAGAACAATAACAAGAATCTAATTATTTTTGTTGTTATTGACATTCAGTCACATGGACAACTTACCTCAGAATGACTGACCCCCTCCACCCTCCCCACTATACTATGTCCCTACTGGATTTTTCAACATCTTCAGAAAAGTCACACGTTTTGATCCAAGCTTATTTTCTTTGATATATCTATATCTATGTATGTATATTTGTTGGCACAAACAATAACAAGAATGTATGGCTACTGTATTTCCTGTTCACCACCACAAACCCTCAAAGTTGAAGCTTTTAAAGCGACTGAATAGACCCGTCAACTTTTTGTATCTCCAACGTCTTGGTATGCTTGTTGTAGTTGTATATTCATAATGGTGTATATTACATCAAATTTTATTTATTAAAAATGTTTAAATTTTCTAAAAGGTTCTCTCTCTTAATTTCTTCGTTTTGCTATATGTTAAGGCCCCGGTTTGGGCCCCTGCTGAACACCTGAATGACCGTAAACCATGAGCAGCAATAATCAACTGTTATTATCAGGTTCTCCGAGTGCAGTGCATGGATTGGGGAACATCATCAAATCATCTCTGAAGCTCCAGTCTTAAAACATAGCGTAAAACAGTTGGTCCGGGCCGGGTGGGCGGTTCAGCTGGGATTTGCTCACAGGCTGCTATAGGCAGTTAATATAAATTATTATACCTTTTTAAACTGCTTTTTTAATCTCTTTTCACAGCTAGATGCCTCATTACTTTTCGAACCAGCGTTCATTTATTGAGAGTGGTTTGGCCAAGTCAAAGCTATTTTTTCTTCTAATCTAGTTTTTTAATAGTGCTGTGGGTATAATGTAGGTTAACTGGTTACAAAGCTATATGGCAAGACAAAAACACAGGACACTACCCACCCACTGTTTAGTGGGTGGGTAGTGTCGGTTTGGGGCACTCGTCATAACTCTCACTGCAATACGCAGCAAACTCTAGGCAGCACAAGATGTTTAAAATACATATGGCGGGGCGGACACGGGGCTGCTAATGGTGCTGGGCACACATCATTCAGACAGGACATGAAATCACCCAAGACAGGAGAGGACAAATGTATTTCTCCCTGGTGCGTGTGTGTGTGTCTGTGTGCCTGTTTGTGTGTGTGTGTGTGTGTGTGTCTGTGTGTCTGTGTGCCTGTTTGTGTATGTGCGTGTGTGTGTGTGTCTGTGTGCCTGTTTGTGTGTGTGCGTGTGTGTGTGTGTCTGTGTGCCTGTTTGTGTGTGTGTGTGTGTGTCTGTGTGTCTGTGTGCCTGTGTGTGTGTGTCTGTGTGCCTGTTTGTGTGTGTGTGTGTGTCTGTGTGTCTGTGTGCCTGTTTGTGTGTGCGTGTGTGTGTGTGTCTGTGTGCCTGTTTGTGTGTGTGTATGTGTGTCAGGGCTGTAGTTCTCGAGTCAGATCTCTGGACTCAGTCATGAATCTTGTGTCTCAGAAGACTCATTCAGAGAGATCAACGCTGCGTTCAAAATTGCATCAATTCATAGTGTTTTTAGTACTTTTATAATTGTAATATCCATCCATCCATCCATTTTCGTCTGCTTATCCGAGGTTGGGTCGCGGTGGCAGCCGGCTAAGCAGGGCCCCCCAGGCTTCCTTCTCCCCAGCCACACTCTCTAGTTCCTCCTGGGGGGTCCCGAGGCGTTCCCAGGCCAGACGAGATATATAATCCCTCCAGCGGGTTCTGGGTCTGCCCCGGGGTCTCCTCCCAGTTGGAGGCGCCCGGGAGGCATCCTAATCAGATCTCAGCTGACTCCTTTCAACGCGGAGGAGCAGCGGCTCTACTCCGAGCTCCCTCCGGATGTCTGAGCTCCTCACCCTATCTCTAAGGCTGAGCCCAGCCACCCTGGAGAGGAAACTCATTTCGGCCGCTTGTATCCGATCTCATTCTTTCGGTCACTACCCAAAGCTTGTGACCATAGGTCACAAGGCTCAGCTCCCTCTTCACCACAACGGACCGGTACAGCGCCCGCATTACTGCAGACGCTGCACCAATCCGTCTGTCCATCTCCCGCTCCATTTTGCCCTCACTCGTGAACAAGACCCCGAGATACTTGAACTCCTTCGCTTGAGGCAGCAACTCATTCCCAACCCGGAGGGAACACTCCACCGTTTTCCGGCAGAGAACCATATATAATTATATATACCATTTATAATTGTAATAGATGCATCCAAATCTCGTTAAGTAATGGTGCAACTATTTTATGAACATAAACAAGCAGCCTAAAAATAATTTTGTCCTCAAAACATGCTAATTTTTCTGAAACATTCCCCACGCGACTTCAGAAAACTTCTGTTTGTATTTTAGGAAATCGATGACCCTTGGTCTTGGTTTTGACTCACCAATGACTCAATCTGGACTTGGACTCAACCAAGGTGGTCTCGACTACAGCCCTGCTGTGTAAGTGTGTGTGTGTGTGTGTGTGTGTGTGTGTGTGTGCGAATGAGTGTGTCTGTATGAATCATAATTAAATTAAGTTATTATTCATAATCACCACTAGATATCAGATATCAGAGCAGCCATTGGCCCACTGGCATTGGCTGTCATCTACAAATGGCGTTGACCCAACAAATGCAATGCAAGTAACGGTCTGTTGCTTCTCAAAATCTAAATCCAATCTCTCTTCAAAGTCTCTTTTTAAAGCCAATTGTTTTATCGAAGTTATTTTTTGTGTGTCCTATTATAGATATATTTATGAAGGTGTTCAACATGTAAGTCTGTTATTTAATGAATTGGTATTGATTTTATTTCTATATGCTCCAAATATTGTTTGTAAATGTAATGTTAAATTACATTTAATATTATATTTTCTGTAAGATTAAGCTGCTAGCCCTTCCCTGCATTCAACACCATGGTAACCGGCATCTCCCCAGTAACGGTAGGTATCTGGTAGAATCACTTTTTTCTTTCTTCATTTATTTCTCTTTATTTTTCCAGGGTCCTTGGTGGGGGCTTAAGGATACAGCTTTAGAAATCAGCCAATAGGCTTGCAGGTTGACTGCTTCTGGTCGGTCAGCAGCCGCCTGGCAGGCTCTGGATCGGACGCATGAATAAAACACGCAATCGAAAAAAACACTGGAATCGCACATTTCATGTTCACACTGGGCCTTTGTGTGTACACATAAATCATTTTGTGTGCAATAATCAGCCATGTAGAAGTGTAATGTTTGTACAACATTATAGTATAGTGTACAATGCGTAATAATACTGTGATTATAGGTGCAGTTTTTTATATAAGCAGTTTGAACAGTAAACCGCTGTTCAAACTGGTTTTGGCCGATATTTACCAGTCTTGCTGGGTGTCTTTGTTCATTGTATGTATTGGAGCCTCGAACAACTCTGTAGTTGCCCTCCAAGTCAATGCAGACCCGCATAGCTGAACACTGAAATGTTCAGTCCAAATTTTCATTCAAATTAATGCCAGAATTTTCCCCAGAATGTTGCTTGATGAAGTGCAACAGTCCCAAATGGACTATTTGTGTTGGAATAGCGTCTGAGCAGCTCTGTCCCATCCGGACGTTCCGCCTTTAGTTTCATATTGATTAAGGTTATAGGTTTCACAGATATTATTGACCTATTATATTTAGCCTCTTCAAGCCTCAGCAAGTCGCTGCATTGACTCTCTGCTCCCAAACAATATGGCTTATTAGCCCCGGGTAGTTCCACCGTACCGGGAGATGAACTGTGACCCCCAGAGCGTGTGTTTCTATTCTGGGGAGCCTGAGGTGGTCTGGTGCTCACTGGCTGGCTCCACAGCAGGAGAGGAGAGGGATTAAGGAGGCCGGGGTGTAGGTGGCAAGGAGGAGAGACAACGCCGAAGGGAGGAGTCAACATCAAGTTGATCGTGCACTTTGTCGTGTTGTTAATTAATTTGGTTCATATTCCGACAGAAAGAGGCTTTAAGCGCCTTAATCGGCTACCTTGAACAAAGGCTTTAGGTCACATGTAGTATTGGTCTGGATGCCCTCTGGATGCCTGCACTTTGTTTTGGGGTTTTTTATTCTCTGTGTTGCAAATTATTTTTCCTTTTTCATACACTGTCTCTTTTACTCTCCCCCCCCCCCCCCCCCATTCTCCACCCTCCCTCCCGCCTCTCCGATTATGATGATGGTCTCTCCCCCGCCCAGTCTGTACACAACAGAGCTGCTTTGCAAGGCAATAAGGCAATGGAAGGGCTGATAGGAAACCAGAACACAGCAGCAGAGGATGGGAGAGGTGCACCAAAATACCGCTCGGTTGTGCTTACCGGCGTACCAACCTGCATACAAAAATGGCAATCCCTGGTGTACACTGCTGCTCTGCTCTCTCTTTCTCTCGCTCTCTCTCTCTCTCTCTCTCGTCCTCTCTCACTATCCCTTCCCCCCTTCCTTCACCCCTTCTCCATCTTGCCCCCTCATGAATAATGTGGGGGATTAGAGGGGGGGTGGCGGGGAGCGAGCGAGAGCGAGACGCAGAAAGGAGGAGGAGGGCGGAGGTGTGTGTGTTGTGCACACAGAGGGAGAGTGTGAGTGAGTGAGTAGGGGGGGAGGTGGGAGGAGGAGGAAGAGGAGGAGGGGACCCTAGGAGGGGGATGGATGTGGGATGGAGGGGGGGGGTGGATGAGGAGAGAGCGAGTGAGAGCTGGAGAGAGAGAGAGAGAGAGGAGATGAGAGAGAGAGAGAGAGAGAGAGAGAGAGAGAGAGAGAGAGAGGGAGGGTGAAGCTGGGAACACCTCGGACTGCGAGTGGAGGGAACAGAGGCGGAGGGGGCTGAGGACTAACCAAGGCAGGAAGAGGGGACGCCATATATAGATATAGCTTGCTACACCTTCCTCCATCACTCTCCATCACTCTCTCCTTCTCTGGCTGTGTCCGGGCGGTGGTCTCTGACCCCCCCACCCCCCACCCCCTGCTGTCGGTTGTTGTTGTTTCCACGGTCGCGTGGGGAATGCGCGTGTCAGCGGTCCGACAGAGGGACTTGGCAGCGGAGGGCGCTTCACGGCAGATCCGGCTGCGCTGAGGAGGAAGGCGACGCCGTCCGACATCGCAGGTAAAAACCATTTCACCGTGCATCTCTGTGTGTGTGTGTGTGTGTGTGTGTGTGTGTGTTTGTGTGCTCCATCATGTCTCTATTGTTCCATTCTCACCGCCTCCTCGTGTGATTCTATCCATCCCTCCATCCCTCCGTTGGTCCGTATTCTCATCCAGCCCCCTCCTTCCTTGGCTCGCCATGTTTTGCCTCCCCCCCC
This sequence comes from Coryphaenoides rupestris, assembly GCA_002895965.2. Taxonomy (NCBI): domain Eukaryota; kingdom Metazoa; phylum Chordata; class Actinopteri; order Gadiformes; family Macrouridae; genus Coryphaenoides; species Coryphaenoides rupestris. Next base: position 562,791 of record PIJE02000088.1, read on the forward strand.
CCCCCCCCTGCCTCTCGTAACGCATGGTTTCCTCCTCTCTTCTATCCTTGCCTTGCTCATTCTCTCATCCATCCCCCAACTCTCTCCTGTCTCATAATCTCTAATGTGTGTGTGTGTGTTCATGGGTGTGTGGCGTGTGTGTGAGGGGGGATGGGGGGGTAATTCTGGAAGACTTAACATTTTCTATTGTACACAAAAACGGTGTAGAAGCTGGCGAATGTACACGTGCACTGCTTTTAGTGTATTGGAAACAATCCAAATAAACACCCATGGGAAAATATGAGTTTCGTTCTGTCAGAAACAAATTTCCCTTGGCTCAGGAACGCCAAGTGTCTATGGTCTTGACATGGCAAACTAAAGTATGGAGAAGTGTGGAAAAGGGATTTGTGAGTTTGCTGCTAGGCAGAGTCGACTCCATACCCCAGACTCCCTTGGTGCTGCTTTATAAGCATGTTGGAAGCATAGACAATATGTATGCACCGCTTCGAATCAATCCTGAAACCCATGAAGAACAATTTAAGACAGGCAGACGGATCCACTGCGTGGGAACGTGTGTGTTTTGACCCTGGCTCAGCACCAAACACATGAGCACCCATGCACTCCCGTTACATTTGACACAAAAATCACTTGGAAGGTGTCAATCACCACATTGAACGTTGTGGACACTTTTAGTGGCCGATCTGTTCTATTCCCTGCAGCGGAGCCGAGTGGAAACAGAATCGAGACCAAAAGATTGCCACACGTGTTCTATTGAGATTAACAATCGAAACCATTGAAACAATTGCATCTTCAAGCAATAAATGTTACCGTCCAAAAAAAATAAATTTAAAACACAAAAATCTGCCCGCCTCTGTGTACCTGCACAGCATCCAATACTGGCATCACACTAGCATCAGGTCTACAGTTCAGGACAGTGTAGCTACATTACTCTCTGCAACACCAGGCTCATGGGGGAGACAAGGAAAGCACCAAAGATGTAAGATGTTGTAAGATTAGCACCAGTTGTCAGACTGTACGGTGTCACGGTAGCATATAGTCCAGCTCTGGAGAAGAGGCCAGGATTCTCTCAGAGGACGTTACCAACATCTCCAGTAACTTTGGCAGCTTTTCTTTCTGTTGTCTGTTGTTGTTGTTGTTGTTGTTGTTGTTGCCCATTCCCCCCCAACAAACATAATTTAAGCGAAAGGCATGAGAACACACATTATCTCAATCTCTTGAAATGTGTAACATAAGCAGTGGCATCACAAGCTCACACTGTGTCTGTCGTTGAAATATAATTTCTAACTTTCACAGATCGTTGCACCGTTGTCTGCCTACTGCTGCTGTGCACATCGCAAAAAAAACGATTATTCAAATAAAATTACATTTCTTGAAGTCATGCCTGAAACAGAAGATAGATAGTTAGATAGATAGATAGCTTGCTTCACAGGTTAAAGATGGATGGGCAATGGCAACTACAGTGCTGTCTAGTGAAGTGCTTCCTGAAAACGGATGACTTATGCAAATCATTCCAAACAGTAGAAGGTGGCGGTCCACAGAATGACATTTTGGGGCAGTCTCTTCTGACATTGACGGAAACGCATTAAACACGCTTTTGTATTTTCCTACTTGGCGCAAGATTCTGCTACTGTAGAAGTTCAAGCAAACACATGGATATAAAAATAAAACAAAAACAGACTAATACATTCTCCAAAACAATTAATCTCTGCAAATATATATATATATATATATATACTATAAACCATTTTAGTTTTTAGAACATTATATATAGTTTCTATTCATTTTTTCTTTCCTGGAGCTATAATATTCAATTTTGAAAACTAGTTTTCTAGCATTTATAAGAATTCCATCACTTACATGTAGACGTCTGTATGTATGTATGTATAGATATAAACAGTATATATATATGTATATATATATACAGTTTATATATACACACACACACAGACGATGTTATGTGTCACTAAAGAGTCCTACACAACACAAATCTCACTCCGTCTTCAATAGTCTTTGTGTGCATTGTATTTTCCTCATACAAAAAATAATAATATATATTTAAAATAAATAATAATTATAATGATATACATGTTACAAGTTATGCCTATTTAGAATCATATTTACACCAAATGATAAACTTCCAAAATCAGCATCAAATCAGCATCAATAGCAATAACAATGGGGTCAGGCTAAAAGTTGATAAACTATAATAAAAATTAATACAACTTTTGAATCAAGAGTGTCAACATGCATGAGTATATGACCTGGCATTAGGGCTGAAGGTCCAATTGGGAGTTTCATTTGAAATGCTGGTATCCAGTATTCATACAGTATATAATAATCATTACTTCACATTACTTCAAAAAAACCAGATGGAACGTTTTTGCAGTTGCATTAGCTTGTAAAGAATACATTCCCAAATAATATGGCAATATTTGTCATTTACAAAAAGTAATAACAATAATAAGTAACAATAATGAAATTATAATAATGTAAACTAATAAAACATATTATTTTGGAAATGTATGTGTTGCTTGATGAATATATGTAGTATTGTATAATGTTTGTTATCAATTCAATTTCCTTCAACTGCTAAGCTTAATATATACACATTTTATACCTATTATTATTTTGTTCTTTTCATTGTCTTGCTGTCATTGGTTTAGTTATTCGGGGGGAGAAAATCGTACGACTGTTGTCTTTGACTTGGCTTAAGTGTGGTGCATCTAAACATATTTTTATGTGCTGTTCAGTGGTAAAAGAATCATTCACTTTTGTGGTGTGTATTATTATTATTAATCATAGAAACATTTTGATGTGACTGAAGAAAAATCAGATTTTTGTATTTATTTTTTTTACAGATTTTGAGTCTGTAAAAATAAAGGCGATATAATATTTACAATGTGGTGATAATTTTCTCCTAATGGTATACAAAAGACAACAAGCCATAGAGCAGCTGAAAAACCAGATGCCTTCGTTGGGCTTCCTCTCGCTCCAGAGATGAGAACGTTACAGTACCAAGATTTATTTTACAGCTTATACATTTCTGGCAAGTAGTTGTGGCTGATATTTTGCACGCCACAACGATGACTATTGCTAAGCAGAAGTATGGAGTCCTAGCACCGAATGGCCGCTTCAACTATGCAAAAGGTTTCCAACTCAACTGCAAAATTTTCTCAACTCATTCACTATGCAATTCCTAATTTTGCACCACAATCACCGCATGATAACTCACACTATTTCTATAATTTTTTAAATGAATCACAATGAATCAAGACCCATATCTCTAGCATGGACTGCATATACACAAGCTCAGCTTCAAATGTTCATCAACCACCAAATATTTCAGAAATATTTCAGAAATAACAAGGAGCAAATCAAATTGGACCGTAACCTGACCATCACCAAAACAAATTAACAACAACTACTGTAACTATAGAAGACACAGACTCTAGAAGATGTCTAACCATATCAATGTGCTTTTTTTTGTTATGGATGTAATAATGGGTGTCACTCTTTGATATTTATGGGGAAATATTTCAACCAAGATTGATGCATTACAGGAGTTCAATCAAAACAAAATTCTTTAAGGTTATATCAGTACCCAAACTGCAGTTAAGTGGTTAGCTAAATGTGTAGTCTATTACATGTAACAGCTATTTTGTATTTATTTCCAAAGCCTTATGTGCCCAATAATGCATTTGTTTGCTTAGTGATGAGGAAGGGTTCATCAGATGAAGACCAAACTATTCTCTCATCTCATTTGCGTTTCATACATTCCCGTACACACTTTGGAGTCGTGGCATTCTTCTGCATTCAAAAGTTGTATCTATTTGAACATTTCTTTCACTATACACTTTGTACAAGTGGCACATTTAGATGTACTTCTTTTGGTAATTCTGTTGTACTGTAATGTGTCTGTTTAGGATTGAGTCCTATGCTAATAGATTTTACGGATGAAAAACAAAATCCTAGCACCTAACTGCACACAGTGCACACAGTACAGTATTTCAGTGTTTATGTTTGATATTGAAAAATAATATATATATATATTCCATGTGACTTTTCTGACCTTGTTTCTACCCTTTTCTTTACATTTTAACCTGGCCTGTGTTTTCTTTGACTTGAAAACAGCTTTTAAAGCATAAAAGCATAATAGTCCAAATGGTAACCTAGAAAATGACCCTTAAAGTTTTGATAAAAATAGGGATATATATGGTATGTATATTAGAATATTTAGGTAACTGCATGCCATTATTGAGAATTTTATGTACATAAAATTCAAATTGTTATGAATGAATTTGGAATTGTTTTCCAACACATTTAAACATCCTTGCTCCGATGCTACCAAAATAAAGGTGTTAGCAGCAACACAACAGTGAGTCTCATCACAGCGTCATCTCAGCTTAGTTTCGTAGAATTAGCACCTTGGGGACGGGGCTTCTGTATGGGGGCGTCGTGGAGAATACAGTGCACTTTAAAACACATTGTTATACTTTTAGGTTTGATTCACATTTAAATATCTAATGTTTTGTGTTTCCCTTTGTTGCACAGCTAATTATTTAGATGTAAGATTGTCAGTCCATCAATTAATAGAGAATATATACAATGGCATGTGGTTGTCTAGGGTGATGTCATAGGGTTGTGGATAATTCCTTCTTTCTGGACGTGAACCTCATTTTCCTGATTCGCATGATGATGATGATTTTGTCACCTCAATCTCAGAAGAACCCTGAAACGGGAAGCTCTTGTAAGGGTTAAAACCATCCAACACGTTACCCCACAAGGGTCTCATTAGCTTCTCCTTGTTTATACTCCACCCTCATCTGATCTCTACTATTATTTCATTGTCATGTAGATGAAACCATGTGTCTCTTTGCTTCTGATTTGATGGGGTGCTATAAGTCTGACTTATTCAACAACAGGCTGCCAGCAACAAAATTGTTCGTTGGGACTCTCTAATCTCCCATTTCATTCCGTTTCTCTCACCAATTTCAAATTCACAATCAATCATTTAACCACTACATCGCAAAACGCGCTCCTGCTCAATCATGACAAAATAAGAAATGTGTTCATTACTTTTTCATTTCCTTAATGCTGCCCGACTGCAATGCACTCTCTGTTTGAATCGTAAGCAGCAGCAGTAGCACCAAAAAGCACCAGTATCTTCAGAACTGGGCTTTCAGAATCATGGCCAATAGGCAATAAAATAACAATTCAAAATGCTGTCTCTTTCAGGGTCAACAAGAAATGGCCATTATTATGGGGGTTTGTTTATTAACCTATGAATAAGATGTGTGACATCATCAACCACACAAGACCTCGGTGATCTTTATAAAACACAGCCATTCCATCTCGGGCCACGACCAGAACAGTAAAGGCTGGACTTTTATTTGGAGCTGTCAAGACGTTCAAATCCGTGATGTGAAAACCCTATCTGTAGATTAGCACCAGGTGAGGAATAAACAACAACAACAACAACAACTGAGGCTGGTCTGTGGTGATGCGACTGGAGCAGATTTGTCACTCTAGAGGAAACGAGTTGATAGCATTTATGTACGTTGCCGCACGTTTCAATATATATTTCAGCCACTTTCGCATATTCACAGATATGAGTTAAGGATTTTAAGCATTTTAGAATGAGAGTCCTTTGAAGTCTATATAACATTAGAAACTAGTACGATGTAAACAAACTAAATGATTATTTTCGGAGGTTCATTTGGTTGAATAAGTGGATAAAAGTAATTGAATAGATAACTGTCTTGATGTACCTCTAATGTTGAAAAAACCTGACCATATGTACAGAAAGCATAAAAAAGGCAGTATTTGATACACAAAAAACATATACAACAATAATAATAATAATAATAATAATAATAATAATAATAACTATAACTATTACAAATGGAATAAAAAGCAGCTAACCAACCAAGAAGTCAATTAAGGCCATATATGCAGCCATTGTTGTTTTTTGGACAAACAATGTCCATTTATTATTTTTGCAAAAATACTATTTTAATATTTGGCACAAAATCCTATCCTCCAGTACCTGTATGTGTGCTGTTTGATTGATAATTTGCATACCTGCCCTAGAGTATTTGAATAGGATTGGGGGCCCAACAGACTACTTATGAGACGATTAAACAAAAGAAATACTAAAGATTATTTTCCAGCACAAAAAGTAAAGTCACAGATGTGATTTATTGTGGTCAGGGATTTAGGGGTAATTTAGTTCAATGAAATGTACTTTGTAAATACACTCCAGATTCATTTTTGCTTTTAAATGTAATTATGTTACACTTCAATATGAGATTACTAGAATATTGAGATACATTTAAATTAGGCTTGAATCAGGATTGAAATGACCAGAGTATAGCGCCTAGTGTCGCAGAAAAGTGGAAATGAATTGTTGTCATCTTAAGTGAATCATCTAAATGACAAAACTAATTCTCAGCAGAAACTTTTAACTTTAAATTCACTGGAAATTGAAGGCCAACTACTTGTTGCATGCTAAAAGGAGTTGGATGCTGTGTGTTCACGTTTTTTTTACGGTTTTATACGGAGTATTATTATTTATACACGCTCTACGATGACTCGATTGACCAAAAGGAACTGTCTGTGAATAAAATGTCATAGCAGGAATGCTAGTGGTGGAGGCGGGGCTGGGTGACCAGAGCTCTGAGGTAACGTTGTTAACGAACGCTGTTAACGAACGCTGTTAATGAGCAAGAGCACCGGCACACTGCCCCGGCAGACTGAGACTGATATGGCAGAATGGAGCGAGTGATGTGCTGTATGTTTAGTGTGTGTGTGCGTGTATGAGTGTGTGTGTGAGTGTGTGTGTGTGTGTGTGTGTGTGTGTGTGTATGTGTTTTTGTGTGTGTGAGAGAGAGAGAGAGAGAGAGAGAGAGAGAGTGAGAATTATTGAGAGATTCTGTAAACGGTGGTCCAACACAAGGGACATAAAAAAGCGAACTTTCAAATAAAAAATAGTTATAATGCAGTACGATTTCATTTTTTTAAACAAATACAAATGTATAGACATAAGTTGATTCTATTGAATAGTAACTGTTTTGAAAAACACAACATGCTTGAACTGGAGTAGAAGTTCAAACTGATGGCAGCTGAAACGTTTGTAATTACCTTCTTGGAAACTTAATAGAAACTTTTGATGGGAATACCACTCGATTTAAGCATAGACATGTCATGCCCTCGTGTTTTAGGTTTCATTATTCTTTCTTATAATAGTTTTTTTTAGATTAGTAAACCAGGATTAAAACCTCTGATGTGATTCCATAAGACCTCCACTGCTGCTACTATTAGAGCACAGTGGAGACTGAATTAGGTGCTTAAATGACTGATTCAATATTAATTATTCTACTTTTCATATTGTATTTTCATATATTCATATTAATACTGATTGTATTTTTTTTTAATTACAGTCATTTTGTCAATGATTTTCTTTTTGCTATGGACAACGTCACTTTGCCTATTACCATGACATCACAGTTCATGGCTAATACACATTTTACAGGAATTTCTTTTTCCATTTGATGGGAAAAAGTAAAGAATCATACAATCACTACTTAAATTTTTTTCAAAGGCAGAGGAATAACGTCTCTAAATGCTAAAGTTCAGTAGTATTCCCTTGTCTTACCGGTATTACAATTGTCTATTTTCAATTTTGGGACTCAACTGCTTTTTTTTTGTTACGATTTCTTTAGATTTTCGTGTTTTTCCCTCCCAAATGTCACGTAGCTAGTGTTGTTTCTGAGGCAGGATCTGGCGCGTATGTGTGACCTTTGACTCGAGGGACGCTCAGAGGAGGGTGGCATGGTCCAGGTCTATGCTGTCCATGCTCGCCAAGATGGCCCTCTGGTCCTCCTGGAGCGGGCGGCGGTACAGCAGGGCCGAGAAGCGGATGTACGGGTCGTGGCGGAGGGGCCGTTTCTTCTTCTTGCGGAGGTAGAGAGCTTCTTCGGGCGGGGGTTCCTGAGAGGTGTTGGCCTGCTGGGTCTGAGAGGTGGAGACACCTAGTGGTAGGAGTATGGGAAATGACAAAAAGAAAAAGGTGAGGTGCATTGTCGAGAGCCTGCGCCGTCAGAAGTTACACATTGATGAATGTGTTAATGCCATGCCTTTAAAATCTCACTCAAAACTAATTAAAATATAAATAATAATATGTACTGTATATACAGTATATTGTGAGGGCCTGATCCATGGCCCACATGGCTGCAGAGGCATGGTGTGGTACTGCAGGAGGAGTACGATCAAGGAAACTCCGCCCCCAACCAGGGCCTCTCATTGTCTCTGCCCTGGTGTGGCCAATTAAGGGGTAATTAAGAGCTGTTCTTAAGCAGAGGAGAACAAAGGCCAAGCAGACTGGCTTGTGCTGGAGGACAGTGGAGACCAGGACGGCTCAATGGGCCAGTCTCAGGGTAAGCGGCCTCAGGTCACCCTGATTTGATTGATGTATTTTATTTTGGACTTTTATTGGGAGTGGGCAATCATGGCCTTATTTGTGGACCAAAGGAAGGTGAAGATTTAGTTGCTCCCCTTTCCTTACTTTATTTTGAATGAATACCTCAGTTTGTTACGTCGTAACCTTTACAGTCTATGGTCGTAACCCTGGTTCTGTCTACTTTGTTCCAATTGGTCCACCCACTACACTGTCTGGCTAGGTCGGGCTGCCACAATATATGTACTTTATTGACATATTCATTTAAAATGTGTATCTTTGTTGCATGTTGTTATTGTATAAGAAATATAAGTAATAAATATAAAATTTCTAAAACTCAAAATTATATATATTTTTTTACATTTACACAGGTCTCTTATTTGAAAATATCCAGATGTTGTGTGAGGGTGTATGTCACCTGTTTTCCTTCTGGCCTTGGAGTTGTTGTTGTTCAGCATCATCTTCTTTGCCTTCTTAACACGTTGGTATCTCAGTACGTCGATCCTCTCAGACCCCGGGTGGGCGCTTGGGGCACCTCTGTGCCTTCTGGACAACAGAGGAAGGGAGGAGAGAGAGAGAGGGAGAGAGAGAGGAGAGAGAAAAAAGCACAACAGGTAACTCCATGCCTCATGTGTTCAGCGGAGCCCACGTCTAGCTACGGTCACTACACCAAGGATGATGAGAGCCAGATCCGGTCAACACAGCCCCTGCCGGTGCAAAGCTAAGTGCATGGGCGCCAGCACCCCAGGGTGCAGCACCCCGGAACGCGAGACAGGAGCATATGTGGACAGTTGAGGAGGAATACCATTACATTTATTATTTACAACTACTCAATTGTAACTGGTCTCTAGTAAGATGCCTGGATGCGTCAAGCTCACAAACTATAACCACACAAACCCACACCTAGAGTTTGTCGAATCCAGACAGCTTGTCAAGCACTTGTAATCACAGTATATTTATGAATGTGAATAGAAAGTCATGTCTAATTGATTTTGTCATTATTTTTGTAACTATCCCCCTCAAAATGTGTTGCATGAGATTAGGTTGACGATCAATCTCAAATACAGTGCATAAAACTATGTTTTAGGAAATTACTTTTTTACTACGACTGTTTCAGACTGAAATTACACAAAACTAACAATTGAGTTGCTAACAGGAAATAAAAAATGTTCATTTTTGTATTGTGAGACATTTAAATAAAGTTGTTGCACATGGAATGCAAAAACAATACATTCCATGTGCATGTGTATTGGACCCAAGGAAGGACCTCCTCCGATATCCACTTATATGAAATATGAATGAATAAACAAACTCTGCCCCCCAAGACACTTTCTGAGGGCAGAGAAAATAAATAAAATGAACAAACGCTAATTACAGACGAGCCATCTTGGACGGACTGCAGGAAGAAAGCGTAGTCGTTAGTAGAGGGAGGGAAAGTCACAGCTGAGCAACAAAGCATTGTCAATATGTATACTCATAGACATGGAAACTGTCTACAATGGGCTTCACCATGCTGACAGGGGGAGAGATGGCGGGAGGGGAGAATGACTACTCGGGAACAGTCACATAATGAAAAATAAGCCAAAAAAAGCGAAGCACTAGGACAACAAATGTAACAAGAGGGTTATCCATAGAGAATTGATTGTTTTTTTCTTTTCTTTTCTTTTTTTTCTTTTGAACGGAAGAGCAATATTTAGCAATGGCATGCATGGCAGTTTGCACATGGAACACGACTTTAAAGGGGAATACATTGGAGAGAGAAAAAAAAGCATTTCAAAGGGCATTTCACTCACGCGGGGGGGAGTTGTTTTACACCCCCCTTGCTTGTCCTACACCTACAGCGTGCCCTTGGCGTGTGTCTTGCTCACCGTGGCTTTAAAGGAAGTGTGTCAGCAGCTTTTTGAAGGACACTTGCTCTGCGTGGCACAGTGAGAACTGTTCTGCAGTCCAAACTTAGAAGTGCAAATGTGCTGTGTTTTGTTTCCGTCATTACCGCAGTGTCAAAGGAAACTACCGCCATGTGTCTGCCAGGAACCCCTTCACGTATGTAGCTGACATAGCCCTCCAAAGATCCCCTCCATGGAAGGCTAGGTGACTCGCTGGTTGTTTCGAATTACTGGAAGCATTTGATGAGCGTGATTGTTGTACTGTAAGGCACTGTGATTTAAGTTTAGCGTGAAATCAACATGCTATTTGTAAGCGCTGTGCAGAGTGGTTCCAAGTCGACACAGAGCCTCTGGTGTGACGGCAATAGTAGACAAATATTTCACAAAATATTTCAATTCAGGAGATAGGTTTCAATATATAATGCTGTACAACTACAAGCATCAATGAAAAATACCTTGAATGATTAACACTAGTGCTATAGACAACAACAAATTCTAACAACCTTTAACCTTTGCACATTTGTTTACTTAATAATCTATCATAGTCTTCAGTGGTCCAGGGTCCTACAACATGGGGTGAAGTACTATAGTTTAATATGATACTCCTAATTATTTTATTTGACATCATTTCAATAGATAATCATTTAAATGAGATCATCTAGTTTAGTGTGTTGATAGTCTGTTGATCGTAGTGCTGTTGTGGTACAGGTCTATATTTAAAGGGTTGCTGTCTCGATTACCAGACTGCATATCAGCATAGTTGGCAAACCACTCAACCATGAGATCGTGTCGGTGATTTGATCCTGACCTGTTAACTAAAAGATGGCATATGCATACATTTCTATGCATAGTTCACTGGCGACTGCAGAACTCAAAATGCATTGCCACTTTGATAAAAGAAATAATAAAACAATAAATACAAATTGAAATAAACTCAAAGGTTGACTGAGGAGGAAAAAGCAACTCTAGAAAGTAAGACCCAGCGTCTTGTATTCCCCTTTAAAGGACGAGGTGATCAAAAAACGTCCCACCTGCTAACCCCCCCCTTTCAGACATGGATCCAACCCTTACCTATTGCGGTGTAGAGGACCTGGTCACAACAACGCTGCCCAGATAGCTGAGATCAATCAAAAACACAGCAGGTAAGACTCCAGGAGCCATCAAGAACCACCAAACTGCCCATAATGCATAGTGATGGAGACATTTGCATTACATGAAATGCAGACAGGCCCCGTGACACTTTTGCCCAACAAGTCTCCCTTGTGGAAGTCAGACCTTGGGTAACCTGACAGGTAACTAAAATGGGAAGGGTCGGGGGGGGGGGGGGGGGGGGCAGGGAGAGAGGGGTTAAGGGGGAAGGGTAGGTGGGTTGAGACAAGGTAAGGAAGGAGTGAAGGAAGGTAGGGGAACAGGACGAGGATTGGCCACAGGGCCTGAAGAGTAGGACTCTCCTTAAAGCATTCCTCTGAATGAGAGAGGCATCTGCAAAAGCTCAGAGCTAGACACAACACTTGTGTGTTTGTCTTGTTTTGGGCGGAGGGGGAATCAATTTGAGATTCCTCCTGTTAGGCGAAAGCAGGGTAAAAGCATGGCAGAGATGGAGAACAAAAGAGATCTCATGGTGATGTCTTTGCTTATCCCCAGGCATTTAGGGGCTTGTGTCAACCAAACCAGACAGTGCATTGAAGGGTATTGTCGTTTAAATACTTGCTTTAGCCCCAAAAGGTCTGGTATGTAATCTGTGAAGCAAATGCAAAGAACGTTTGTCTTCGTTTTTTCCTACATGAATAATGTTCTTTACTTTGAGGTGATAGATTTGGAGCAATGCTTCACAGATTCAAAGGATACTTTGATACTTCTAACTGGATGTCTGACATGAAAAGCAGCACAACTTTTTTATAAATTAAACATTACCATTTATTGTTGCAAAAATATTACTTATCGATGGCTAGAAAAATGCTGGTCCTTCATCCTATAACATAGTTTTAAGAACGTATATTCTACAAACTACACCACTTTGAAATTTGGAAACAAAGAACCATAAAATCCTGTCAAACTAAAGCATAAAAAACCCAACACATAACCCAAAGCATTATGGGATGGCACAGATGACTTGCATGGTATCCCTCCCTTGAAGCCTGGTAGACCTACCCTGAAGCTGACAAGTGGGGTGGAGAGGGCTCAGATGGAAGTATCCCCTCCTCAGTCCTCCTCTGAGATGACATCTGCCCAAAAATGTTGCTGCTTTCCATGGGGGGTGAAGGGGACTGGGACGGGTAGCTGGTTGCAGAGGTGGCAAAGGCCATGTGGGGACGGAAGCTTGGGCTTGCCCTCCTGCTAGCCTGGCCTTTGGCAGGTGAGGAGGAGGGAGAGGATCTTCTTGAGAAGCTGGCTGTGGAAGGAGGAAGGAGGGTGATCTCAGACATCTCCGGAGGTATGGGAGGTTGGACAATGCTGGGACGAGGTCGGGGACGCACTAAGATCTCTGGGGAGCCCTGGTGTGAACTAAGAGGGCTCTGTGTCAGGGGTGAGAGTCGGGAGGGTTGAAGGACCACCTGATGTATTCCAGGATCCATTCTACGAACCTGCCTGGGGCTAAAACGAGGGGCGGTTTCGAACCACCGAGTGTCCAGGCTGCTGAATGTGCTAGGGACTATTCGTGCCATTTGTTCAGTGTAAGGTAAAACTGGCACACCCATACCGTGACTTGTATGCCTTAGCTGCCCTAGATGAGCCTCTTGCATAGCTATATGCCTGGCTGGGGAGCCACGAGGCCTGGCCCTACCGGGTGACTTCCTAGGGTGGCCCTTTGAAAGCCCCAGTGGTAGAACGGCTGGATAGGTGGGCATCGGGAGAGGAGAGGGCTGGAAGGAACTAAGGGGAAGGACATGAGGAGGGGGAGGCGGGGGTGGATAGGGAGAGTCATGGCGGTGGAGGTGGAAAGGGCGTTGTGGGGGGAAAATAAAGTGGGGTCCCTCTAGACTTGCGAATGTGAAGTCCACTCCCTGCCATATCTCAGGAGAACGGGAAGAGGACGCGAGTGTCAAGGGAAGGGGGTAACCAGAAACAGCGTATTGTTGGTAATCACCATCCCCCATATCTTCGGGAATCATCGGGTGACCGAATGGACCTTCGGCAAGGTATGGAGGGGAGGACATAACAGAACTGAGTGGGCTTGTCTCGGGCATGTAGAAAGGAGGAGGATCGTGGTCTCTATGGCTGCCTAGGTATCCATAGAATGCTCTGTGGTGGAGGGAGCTTCGGATTTGCCCTGTGGCCTGGAGCCGACTGCTCTCCATTATAGTCATACCTTCCAAGGGCCTCTGAAAGCGAGGGCTGTAGGCAGGGGGCCTCAGGTAGGACTCCTGGCTGGAGATGGGGGATATCTGGTGAGGCCTAAGTGTAGCCATGACTGGTGGTAAAGGCCTGGGGTCATCGTTCTCTTCGTCCGACTGTCGAAATTCCGGGTAAAGGTCTGACTCCTCCACGAAGGGAAAGCCCTCGATTCGTCTGGGCTTAATAGACATTTCTGCATCAGAGGCGTCCATTACAAAGCGTCCATCTGGTCCTCGACTAATTAGTTCAATTGGTGTTGTGGCTTCGGCTTCGTGCTTGGAAATGCCATACTTCTTGCTTATTATTGCTCTTTTGGTCTTCTTGTATAAAGATAATTCCTCTTTCCTCCCGGGGCTTGGGGGGATCTTCTTGAGGTGCAAGTCAAGGCCATCGTCAGATGAGTCTGAGGGTGTCTCCTTCGAATGCATGCTCTCTGGACTCACCTTCCCTGATGTCCTGTGGAGAGAAGAACACATAGAAGAGATATTGAATCCTCTCGTATGAATCACGGTGGTCTGACGTTGTGTCTTTAAGCTTGATTTTATTCATTGATAAATATTAATAACTTGAGAGGACTTCAGAGGACTGCATGAACTATGTTTTAGAAAGCTGCCTTAAATTCCATATACTGAGAAGGACATTTAAATGCGGCACAACGATTATCAATCACTAAATAAATGCAAATTTCTTCAAACAGGATGAAGAGCTGATGCATAATGCATGTGTCTGTATGCATGTAGCAGCTTTGCGGAGGGATTAGGCTGCCAAAGCCCTCAGTGGCTGGGGAGAGACACTGAGGACAGTGAAAAAAGCTGGGTGAGGTCATTGAAGGAGAATTTATTTTGCGTCTGTGCTGAGCTGCATCCCAGAGACACAGAGAGTAATCAGCAACAACTACAGGCATTTTTCACCTATATCCCTAATGCGGGTAGATAAAGATACGAGTGGTCAAAGGCCAAACCAAATATGTGTTGGATGATTTGTTTAATCTGTTGTCAGAAAAGAAGAATTATGGGAATACAATGAATGCACTTGTTAAAAGGACCAGGAAATGCTGTTGTACATTACCCCTTAGCTTGCTGAAATTGTTTTAGTTTTGTCTTCAACCCTAAACTCCCCCTTTACATAATACAACTCTTTTGATAACCCTTAAATTCATATGAAGTGTGTATTTTCAAGGTCCTGGTATAACCTCACTTGGTGTAAACTGTGAGATATGGTGGAGAATGCCGGCAGTTCACGCTCTCAAATAGATGCTATAGCGCAGACCCCTCCAAGTAGATGGAGGATGCATTATGGGCCCTATTTCAGGGCTAACTGGAGAAGCCCAACAAGCTTGCCAGGACTTGCCACAAGGCTGTTAAATACACGGTGCTCAAGACTTCTATCTTGGCTCGCTATGGCCATAGCTTACCTCGCTATGGCCAGAGGCACATGTGGAACTATGGCCTGTCCCAGCCAGCCCAGCACCCCATGTAGCTGCCCATCACATGCATCACTAAAATTTGGCTCACTGAAGGTGCTGGAAAGCCGGCCACAAACCGAGAGGAAGAAGATGGTGAGACCTTCTCTCAATGCCCACAGCCTGAGGAGATGGAACCCCAGGCCTCAGGGCAGTTTACCACCCACCACGGCACAGCTGAATGACATCAACCTGGGGCAGTCAGGAAGGTCCCCAAAGTTCAACAGGGTTTTTGGCATTCAAACTCCTGTATGGACAGAGACCACAAGGCCCCCTGGATGTGGCAAAGAAGCCCTGGGAGCATCAGCCCTCACCCCACTTCTCAGTGATAGAGCATGGGGAGCAGATGCACAGCAGGAATGCTCAACCCTGGCCCTTGGCCAGAGAACACATGCAGAAGGCCCAGGAGGCCCAGGCATGGATATACAACTGAGGGGCCAAAGCATGAGGTGAAATACTGAGTAAGGCAGCCAGGCCGGCGGAAAGGCCAACAATCACATATCACATACATTTGCAAAAGAAAAGGCATGACTGCCCAACGACCGATGCCTGCCCTAGTTGTCCATGTCAATCCACAGGAAACAAATAAAGTCAGTCTGGACCAAAAGCTAGCCAAACGCAGGACCTCACAGAGCTACTGGGGAGATATAGTGATGACATCAAGACAGAGCCTGGTGAGATTGCAGGAGGGGGATATGTAGAGTGACCAGGCTGCCAAGGCCCTCGGCAATGGCTGGGGAGAGACTTCAGCACCGAGGACAGCGGCAGAAGCTGGGTGAGGTCATTAAGGATCAACACCAGTAACCCAAGCAGAGCCCGGCTGGTGGTAAGCAGCCACACCAAATACATGTGGGACGACTTGTTAAATCTGTCGGAAGAAAAGAAGAGGAATTATGAGAAGAGCTTGAATGCTCCTAAATCCCTTTAAGAGGACATGTTAAAAGGACCATGAAATGTTCGTTCCCTGCTTACCCTGCTGTTACCACTCATGTGTGTCCCCTATGCACAGAGAGACAAACCACCTGTTGGACATTGCCCCAAGCCAGAATTTAATTTTGTTAGTTTTGTCCTGAACCCACCAAACCCATCCTGTACTTAATAGAATTCCTTTGTTAACCCTTTTAATTGGTGTGAAGTGTGTGTTTTCAAGGTTGTGTGTGACCTCACCGGGTGCAAACGGCCAACGCTTGTATCATGTACAAAGGGTTGCCGTGCTGATTGTATTATATATTGAGTCGTACAGAAACCACAACCATTGTTAGCTCCAAACAAACATGCCCACGGGGACAATAAGTCACATTTTGAGGTTGTGTAATCCTGGGCCGGCACTATGCAAACTCACAGGTAATATACTGTATCTATGGTTCTAGATTTCTCCATTTGAATGTCACGTTATGTAGAACTTTCAAGGGAACTTATTCCTCAACATGGGGAATCAACTGTCAATTAGTGGTTTGCAGCGTGTATTTATTTGTTTTGTTAAATTATTTCTTCTTACATGCATATTTCATAAGCCATATGGGATATTAAATCAGGCCGGTGGCTGACTTGGCAGTCATAGCAGAGAAATATGTTTCTGGTGAGGGCTACATCGTAGAAGTCATTATATGCAAGCAAAAGGAATGAAAAATGTCAGTTTGGAGTGTAAGTTCACAGAAGGACAGCTGAAAATGTCATTTGGAAATTCTGTTTGGGAAAGTTGCATTGGTGCTGGAGCCAAAAGTGGAATATAAAGAAAGTTTTAGTTTTAGGTTTACGTTTCTATTGCAGTACGACAAAAGGTAATTCTAGTCTGTTTGTCCATTGTCAGTGTTTTCATGGTCACTTATCAAATTACTAGCTCTACCTGGAGAGGTAACATACTGTATATTAATTCCACAATTTCTAGACTTCCCCATCGATATGAGCAGGTCTCCAAGAGATATGCTCATATCCATTTCCAACCCTTTCAGAGAGACATTCGTGTTTTCAATGAGAAAGAAACACGACCAGAAAAGAGGACAATCGGAGTAGGATTTGTCACAGTCACTTTATTTAGTTATAAAACACAACATTGAGCGTGATTTGTACTTTTAAGCTGAATTGGTGAGGCTACTGTTTCTTATTGCTCTGCTGTTAAAAGGCGAGGCTGTGTTTCAAAACCATGGGTGTATCGAATATAATTTCAGACTCTGTAACTGCAAAATAGCGCAATGAAATTGCCAGGGTGCATTTCTGTGGATTATCACATCTCCTATGTCACACAGCAGAGGGACTTCACAGAAATATTCAACAAGTTCAGATAAATAAAAATAAATACTATTTTCCACATTTCATATATATATATATAGACGCATATATTAATATATTTCATATACTATCAAACAAATGTATGGTATCAATTACATATGCTATGTAATTACAGACACTGCATCATGATATTTAATGTATTCAAAGATTATGTGCTGGCTGTTCTACTAATAGTCCCTGAACGATTATGACTTAAACACCACAATTTCCTTTTTCTTTACCACTGATCATTCTTAGAGTGCTTAAGTCTTGCCTCTTCCGGTATCCACTACGGGACCTTAGTTCTTAAAAAAATATGTATATTGAGAAACATCATGTATAATTCATGGCACAATTCAAACACAATCAAAAAATAATGTATCTCTCTCCATTGACTACTATACATATTTTTTCCCATACTGGAAGAGGTGTGACTTAGGCACTCTATTGTGAACTGTATGTTTATATACTGTGTATATAGCACACATAAGCTACACATTATTTCAGTATCATGTAATTCTTAGCTATACAACATATTAAGCAAAACAGTATCTCAAACAATAACAATATCATCACTCCATAAAATTATGTGATATGAAAAAGATTTCCTATGCTTGCTACTCTGTCATTAGCAGCTGTTGGCACGTGCTATATGCGCACAAATGCACTTGGAGGCGCAGTATTTCAAGCAATTTGACAGGCATGGGGAAAATATACAGGGAAAAATCATTGTGAGGGAAAGAGTGAGGGAAAAGCATAGCACTGGTGTCCAATATATCAGGGTGACAAACAAACCAAGTGGGAAATCATTAGGGAACGTCTTGATTGGTACTAAAAGTAAACATCTCTTTCATTGTTTAGCGGGATGTGCTTCATAGTGGAGTGGTGCCATGCTTGATCTACATTATTTTAAGCATTTCTATTCTCCAATTATATATATATATATAATCAATATTTAATATCCTTAAACCTGCAGTGGAGGATCCACCAACAATATAACTTTGTCGTTCTCACATAGAACTGCCCCAGCGGTTTGCACTGCTGACTGGGAGCATGCAGCTATTACCGCCAGCTATCGCTAACTGGACGATCCACATCCGGGAAAGGTGAACGGGGGGGTTAGTGAGAGCGAGAGGAAGGAGGGAGGAGGGAGGGAAGGAGACAGGGAGGGCGATGGTGATATAGTGGCAGACTCACTGAGGACTAGAAGATGGAGGCTTGTACCTCCGGGTGTCCAGCCCCTCCCAGTATGGCTCAACGCCGGGAAGGGGGCTAAGAGGACTCCTGTAGAGGTAAGGCGGGAATAAGACAATAAGAAGCGAGGGAGAGAGAGGGAGGGACACAGAGAGAGAGACAGACAGAGACAGACAAAGAGAGACAGAGGGAGACAGAGAGAAAGAGAGACAAAGAGAGAGAGATATATAGAGAGACAGAGAGAGACAGAGGCAGAGAGAGAGACAGAGATATAGAGGGAAACAGGACTCCAATGATACATCTGTGTGTTTAGAACAAGCAAAGAGGAGAAAAAACAGACAGTTATGAGAAAGAAAGAAAGATTGTTGGCAGACAAGGAAGAGTACGAGACAAAGAGAAGTGACAGACGATGCCCATGACGCGTTCTGTGAGATTAGAGGAGAGAAGACTCTTGATAGCCAACATGTTGAAGGATTAGGAAACGTTGGAAGGAAACACACACACATAATCCACAATATGTTTAATATAATATCATACTACCAAACTTTCCAAAACAGATGTAACTTCCACAGTTGCATATCTCAGCCAAGAAAATTATGAAAGGAGGGACAACAAATGTATGACATACTGTGTATGTATTTGATAAATATCAACTCCGAATATAGGATATAAATAAAAAGATTACAAATAAAACTACACTATGTAAGCACACCAAGTTGATAAGGCTGATTAGAGAGAGCTGGGTCAGACCTAATAACCGAATAGGACCATAAGGAGAGACAATAATTGGGCCTAAAACTGAACCTTGCGGTATGCCAAACTTAATGGAGGGTGAAGTTAGGAGCTGAATTAACATTATGTAATTCTGCAGTGTCAAATGCGGTGGCAGTTACGCAGGAGGTAGAATGGTTGTCTGGCAACTGGAAGGTTGCTGGTTCGATCCCCGGCTCCACCTAGCTAAATGTCGAGGTGTCCCTGAGCAAGACACCTAACCCCTAACTGCTCCCAACAAACTGGCGTTTGCCTTGCATGGTTGACACCGCCATTGGTGTTTGAAGTTGCGTATGAATGTGTGAATGTGAGGAAACACTGTAAAGGACTTTGGATAAAAGTGTTACATAAATGCAATCCATTTACCATTCAAATGCAGCACTGGGATCAAGAAGAATCAAAATAGAGCTGATATATTTGAAATTAACATTATGATTTTAACAGAGGGCTAGCATATATAAAAACAGCTTGTTTAAAGATGAACAGACGATGGCCTATGGCTGATGAGCAGTTAATACAAATGAAGCAAAGACAGTCACCATAGTCCATAACATTTATATTCAGGTAGTTTCTCTCAGCTACTGCAATGACTGCAGCCTGTGGTTACATGACATCAATACATGATTCACAGTTCCATTATGTGTCAAGATGAGCACCGAAATATGATTCACGACACGTTGTAAAAACAAATGGCTTTGCTATAAATAAAAAAGGCCCATAAACATCAGTTTCAAAGTGCAGGATCAGGCCTTGTGTATGCCTGTTGAATGCACGAAACAATCCTTTCCACACACTTTTTTTTTTCTGCAGCGAGCATATTGGTACTTCTTTCTGGTGTGGACAGCGTTTTCCATCAAAGCCTTAGAAAAGTGCTTAATAATCGAACACTGCCACTTCTCCTGTTGCCTCTTGCTAGAGCCACCAAGCAACCACCAGAATGCTGCCCCCATTCATTTAGATTATTTATCTTGGTCGTATCTGGGTTTGTGACACCAGTGTCCCCACCTCACAATGAGATAAAATAAAAGGTTGAGCGTGTTCCTGTTCTCCTTATCTTCAGACGAGTGGATAGATGTCCAATGAATCATCCTTTGGGGCTTTTCTATTCCTGGTGTGGTCTCCTGAGGACTATGACCTTGTGCCCCCCAGCAACTCAGATTTTGGTCCAGGTGCTAAAGGGTCTCCCCTTCCAAGACTCAGTGGTCTTGTTGTTGTTGTTCTTGTTGTTTAACCAGTGGTCTATTAAGCTGTTTGCGGGCTGTGTTTGTACAAGTCTTTTTTTTTTCCACTGGTGCCCGATGTCCTCGCTTTGCTTCGGCTCCATTAGACGTCTTCTCAAGCATGAAAGTCTTCCTCGTCTTACAAATGGGGCAGCATGTCGTAGGAACGCACAGAGCCACGGTGGCGGCGGCAGCGGCTGCTGCTATCCCCGAGCGCTGCTGTTCTTCACCAGATGAAATGGAGCTGAATGACACGGAGCCCTCATGCCTGCAGCATGCGGTTAGACCCGCTAACGTCTCAGGGATACATGCCAGCATCACTGCTTTTCCATTTGTATGATCCACTCACTCTGTGTTCATATGTTGGCTGGTGGGTGGGTACTGAACAAAGGTTAATTATGATCACGGCTATTTGGTAGGCTTAGGCACCCATATGAAAGATCCTTCCACTAAAAAAAGAGGAACCCTCTCGTCGTCACACCTTTGGTTGTGCATTTAGCCACTAGCTTCCAACACACCCACTTCAATGAATGTACTACAATATCATAAAAGTTGAGAAAAACGTAAGTAAAAAAAAGTCTTGAGTATTTGTACTTGGTATATACACTATACTCCGTATTGAATAGCACTACACACCAACAACATGAGAACAGGTTATAAGCGTGTGCCGTGTGTAGTGTAGACCCTGAGCAGTAATGTGATTTGTTCATACCGTGAACGTTTACAGTACAACCTCCACGGACGCAATATGCGACAGCTTGGCAATCTAACTTCAGCAGGCAAGCATCAAACCACTCAAGAATGTTCTGAATGTTCTGTGTGTATGTGGCAGTAATCATAACAACAATGGGGGCTATTTTAAAGGCCACGTAATTAATAAATGTCTGGTGAACAGTTACTTACGCTGCCTCCATGCTCTTTCTGAAGTGTGTTATGGACAGAGGTGGGTCTGAAACAAAGAAAAATTATTATTGAAACAACACACATCGATATCTGATATTTTGTCTGTCTATGAAATTAATGACCTCCTAAAAGGATTGTAATATGTGTATATGATCGTGTATGCTTCTATTGTTGCACTGCCCTTAATCAAGATTCCAAGTGAAACATGTTCTAAGTTATGCTTAAGTTAACCTTTTGTTGGATATGATATAATATTATTCAACATGATTCATATTTTCTATTATGAGCAGTCATCAGATATATCAAACCAATCCGATTAATGTCCAAGTACTTCAGTGTCCAACATGGAGAAAGTTATCCAAGTGACCATAACAAGACCTTAAAAGAGTCCTTTCAAAAAGTCGGATTCCATTAAGAAGCTGTCATCAACCTACTTCTGGGTCTCCTTGTTACAGACAGGCACATTTGTAAGTGTCCTGTCAAACATATAGTAGTAATAAGGTTTGTATTGTCCACTTGGAGATGCCAGGAACACTTAGGTCCTAATCTTAGAAATATCTATCAAATTCATATGTATAGTATGTGCTGTGTTGACAAAGGCTGGCTTCGCCACAATGCCACATACCTGGCGGTTTAGTTCAGGGCTTCCTCCAAGGCCCAGTGTTGTGGTGAAAAGTCTGGTTTATTGTAAGAAGTTGAGTAAAATGACATGGAGCAGATTGTTCACAGCGAGCTTTGCTGTGCTGGTGGCTGACTTAACCTGTGTTGCACTGATTAGCCAATGCACCACAGGCTTGCAGCCCCACCCACCCCAGACTCTAACTGGTCCAGGTGAGGCCAAATAAGCCAGCCACAAAACACACACACTCCCACAGGGGTCTACGTTGAAAAAATCCAAACATTTCCCTTTAAGGCGCAGGAAAACATTTGGCATCTTTGCTCAAGTGTGACTGCCTCGACAGGTAAGCAGCAGCTGCAGACGTCACATTAGGGGCTGGATTGAACCCCAGCCTGGACCACCACCAGCGCCGGGAGGGGTCTGGCGGTTAGAGAGGCCACCAGCACCATCATATTGTCCCGCTCACCTCGCTTCCTCTTGAGCTTGCGGCGGCGCTGCTTGTTGACGAAGCAGGCGGCCAGCGTGCTGAAGAGGACGGCGGCGGCCAGGAAACAGATGGTGGCCACGATGCCCGCCACCACGGGCCGCGCCAGGCCGCCCTCCTCCACCATCTCCGGGGGCGGGAAGAAATCTGGGGAGGGGGGTCCCGGAAATGTGAGGCATGAGTGTGGATGGAGGGTTAACCAATGGTTGTCTGACAAAGGCTTGTTTCAGACGTGTTCGCTTGTTCGAGGAAGCGGCAAATGTGGATGTGTCGGGTCAATAGCGTAAATAATAGAGCTATTCGTTAATAGGATTATTAGTTTTTTTCATATTATTTGACGTTGAATGTTTGTGAAGCTATTTGTATCAACGCGTTTAGCCTGAATCTGAATAATCCTTTCGTATTTCTTCCTTTACACACAGTAACAATAAGACAGGTCTTGTTTGCAGTGCAGAGAGCGGATTATTGGTTGGGCTGAGTGTTTGCGCGATACATGAAAAGACTCATCTAATGAGTGTCAATGGTGGGAAGATTAACTTGAAATAATACATAATAAGAGCTTACAAGACCCATGATTTAGCTTCACTAGCGTAGTGTTGCGCAGCAGATGGCTTCCCCAGATAGGTATTAACTCTGCCGGTGACATTTAGTGGCTGGATATAGAATTAAGGAGACTCAACTTAATCTAGAATCATCAGAAAGCCTTTATTCATCGATTGATGATGCAATTAGAGTTGATACATTAATGCCATTTTTTTATTGGTTTGTAATTTCAGTGTCATGAAATGTTGCCTCGAGGTGCATATTTTCTTTCATAAAATTCTTCAATATAAAAGATGCAGTTTGCCATCATCCACAACCATTACAAGTGTGTGCCAACAACATCATCATCCTGCCGCTCCAGATTCCTGGCCTCGAGTTTTCAAATAGAAAAATGATGTCATTCTCTAAATGACTTTCTTTTGCTCCGACCGTTGTGAGAGTTCTCCGCTCCCGCCAGCAGAGGGCGGCAGAGGGCAGCGGAGCCTCGCCGTGCTGCCAAGGTTCCCTGAGAAAACAGTGCTCTGCTATAAATGTTACCCACAGCTTCTATCGCCGGCAAAGAGATTTGTACTCTGTGACCTCGGCACAGCATCCGCATCACGTTCGGAGCGGTTTAAAATTCACCCTGGCGGGGGCGTTTCAGTGCAGTGCATCGGCATCTTCACCGAACAAATGTCTCTCTCTCTTTCTTTCTCTCTCTGTCTCTCATTTTATTCCTTCTCAAGTTCAACGGAATCCGAGAAATGTGTGTGTGTGTGTGTGTGTGGGGGGGGGGGGTGGTGGGCACACTGATGTCATACTTTTCAGGACGGCACAAAGGAGGATCCGTGTGCTGCAAGGTAAAATGTAATAGTGCTGAAAAGGCACCACGTAAAAATGGACCTGCTGTGTGTGCAATATATTTTACAGCACTGCTCCTCGAGCTAAGGAATGTTAAGTTAACCCCGTGGGTTCGAGAGGTAAGCGTACCTCATACATGTGTGCGAAGTGTGTATGTGTGTATGTGCGTGCATATGTGTGTCTGTCTGAATTTTGTGCATTTGTTTTCCACTATACCACTTTTTTTATGCATTCTATGTGTAAACATGTATATGTAATATATATGAATACATTTTTTCGTATATCATTTGCTTTAAAATGTATGTAAAGTAAAAGCGCTTTAAATAAAATGTATTATTGTTATTATTATTATTATTGAGGCACTGCAGGATTCCCTCAACACATACATTGGGCTTCTTTAATGTACTGTAGACGTGGCGTGTTCAGGTGTTTGGGG
>PIJE02000088.1:592207-597207 GCA_002895965.2 Coryphaenoides rupestris
AGGGGGCCGGTGTGTTGCTGTGTTGCTGTGTTGTGTCTCCGCAAAGAGATTAGCTCATTGGAGCTGCCAATACGCTGGACTTTCATCATGTGTGTGTGTATGTGTGTACGTGTGTACGTGTGTGTATGTGTGTACGTGTGTGTATGTGTGTGTACGTTTGTTGGCATGTGTTGATGTGTGTGTGTGTTGACGTGTGTGTACACGTGCGCGTTTGTGTGTGTGTGTATGTATGTACACGTGTGTGTGTGTATATGTATATGTGTTCACGTGTGTGTGTTTGTGTGTATGTATGTACGTGTTTGTGTGTGTGTGTGCGTACATGTGTGTACATCTGTTGACGTGTTTGTGTGTGTGTGTGTGTGTGTGTGTGTACATGTGTGTCCATTTGTTGACATATGTGTGTTTGTTGACGTGTGTGTGTGTGTGTGTGCGTGCGTGTGAATGTGTGTGTACATGTGTTGACGTGTGCGTGTGTGTGCATGTGTGTGCGTATGCATGCGTGTGCATGTGTGTACTGTGTACGTGCGTGTGTGCATGCGTGCACACTCCACCGGCGGGGACACAAGCCAAGGACACTAGGCGTTGTTTTATTGGCTTGAACGAGTGGCCATATTTCACCGTGTCCAGCGTGCAAGATGGAGTGCTGAGTGTCGGGGGGCTGGGGGATGAATGGACACTCATGCCTCACGCTGTCGTGGTGAGACGCAGACAAGCTAATAGAAAGTTATTGATGTCTGAAGGTGAGGCCAGCGACGAGCCCATGTTAAAGAGGAGAAGATGGGGTGTCAACGTAAAAAAAAAAATAAAAGCCGTCGAAACGAATGTGAAAACGGAAGGTGTGCGCTTTGTTTATTAGCGCCAGTCTCCCCTCTCCTCTAAAACGGAACATGTCGGCCACTTGAAATACAACCTGATGTGGAAGGCATGAAAAACAACATTGTTCATAATCTTCTGGAACAAAACCACCACCTGGCCGGCTGATTTATCACCGTCGTAAAAAAATCACAGCTGACTGAACCGCGTAAAGTTTTATTTCCTCCTCCGAAGCCGTTTCTCACTTCTTGCACAAAACGTCAGCGTTCCAGCGGGAACCCTTGAAACATATTAATGAGAGTATCCCACCCACCCATCGCTGCCGCCATTCAAACACCATATTTTTGCTGCTGTGTGGTGCCGGTGTGATGGCAAAGTGGTGTAAATACATGAGCGGAACAGAGAAAATGGAAAATAGAAAGGAGAACTCTGTATATTGACTGTAGAATGACACATGGCGTTCTCTGTGGGGGGGTGGGTGTTCAACAGCAGAACCCTATCTAGCGCTGTGTGATAGTAAACACAATTGTCAGCACAACACAATAAAACACACACGCCTGGAGACATACACACACATAGTGGATCTCTACTGTAGGGCAAACACACAGACACGGGCCTTTAAACTGGAGGGGTATTTATATACTGTAGTATATTTCTTCCTGCCACAATATTACTAAGGGTGTTTACTTTTGGGTCTACTCTCTCTCTCAATTGGACTCTCCCGACTTCAGAGGAATATCAATGTCCAATACGGTTCATCACAAGGTCCTACACAACTTTTTTTCTGTAACGACGTTTAGTAGCGAGAAGTTCTATTCCATTTTTAAACATAACATCAATTATACAAACGCTGCAGATAAATGCTGCATGATTTCCACCAAGCTGCTCCAGTGGCAATGTTTCATTTTCGCAGAGTTTAGAAGTTTTGTCTGAAGGTGCACTACAGCAGGTCGGTGTGGTGGTGGTGGTGGTGCTCGCGAGTACGCTTTAGAAGTTTAAATCGCACGCAAAGTCAGCCACAGTGTAAAAAAAAATGTCTGTCTTTTCCGACCGTACTCCAAAATCTATTAGCTGTCGTGTGGCACGTCAAAGTTGAAATAAGTAGTTGTGTTGATTTGACATCAGCCAGTGTGCTCACAGAGAGTGACTTCAATTACAATCTGGACCACCTCTCAGTGCATAAAACATGACAATGTACACACTTAGGGTTGTAAAATATGACATATCTATCACACTGCTCATTGTGATATACGTACATATATTACCACTCTTGTCTCAACCACAGCCTGTGGTCTACCAGTATGGTAGACGATTCGAGCGGCAATGGGTTCTTCGAATGCCAGGAGCTATTTTCCAGTAAAGACATAGCTAGCTCATTCTGAGTGGTAGTTTGGGTTGTCAAGGCACTGGCACAAGCAAATATATATCCACACAGCAGACTTCCAAGCAATCTGTATGGAAAGGAACAACTTTGAGCCTATAGCCTATATAATTATACCGTTTACCGCACACGGTCCTTATGGCCGAACTCCCCCTGGTAATGCAGTGATAGCGCTAAGAGAACAGCAGCAGCAGCCAGCAGCAACAACAGCAGCAGCAGCAGCAGCAGCAGCAGCAGCAGCAGCAGCAGCAGCAGCAGCAGCAGCAGCAGCAGCAGTAGCAGCAGCAGCCAGGAGCCAGCAGCAGCAGCAGACAGGAGCAGCAGCAGCAGCAGCAGCCAGGAGCAGGAGATGGGAGACTTCCGGGTGGTGTTTAGAATGAAGTACTGCCCTTCTTCTGATTTAAAAAAAACATCTGACTGGAAATCGGGGAGATAAAAATAATACACTACTTTGCTCGCAGGTACGTGTAAATAAATACAGCAGGCGGTGTAGAAGCAGCAGCAGATCCATCTCAGTGTATTATCCCCCCCCCCCCCCGCCCCCTGCCCACCAGCACTCTGAACACCACCCAGGGAAGAGGAATCATAAAACCAAAAAGAACAGAATGGAACTAAATCAAGGCTCTTTTTAAGACTATTTAGAAGGAGGAGGAAAGGGAGGGGGAGCAGGAGGAGGATGAGGATGGGGAGGAAGAGGAGGGGGAAGAGGAGGAGGACAGAGGAAGAAGGAAAGCCGAAAGCGAAGCAAGCAGGGATGACTCACACATGTCCGTACCAGACTGAGAATGTCTGTGGGAAGCCCCCGTCGTAGCCGGGCTCCCACGACACGTTGGCCCAGGTGGAGGAGGTCAGCGCGTGCACACCGGCCGGGGCGTGGGGGCTGGTGCCTGCAAGGGATGATGGGAAAATGGGGGAGGCGTGGAAAAAACAAAGTTGTTGTAGTCCTGTATATTGGAATATACTGTATGTATGAATGTGTGTGTGCACGTGTGTGTGTATGTGTGTGTGTGTGTGTGTGTGTATGTGTCTATGCATGTGTGTGTGTGTGTGTGTGTGTGTGTGTGTCTGTGTGTCTATGCATTGCATGCATGTGTGTGTGTGTAACGCATAATATATGTGTGTCATGTGTGTGCCTAGTGACTAGCAGGTGGGTGCTGGTAATGTGTGTGTGTGTGTGTGTGTGTGTGTGTGTGTGTGTGTGTGTGTGTGTGTGTGTGTGTGTGTGTGATTGAAGGCCCCACCTATGACTAGCAGGTGGGTGCTGGCAGTGATGCTCGTGGCTACGTTGGTGGCGACACACTCCCACTCCCCGTGGTCTTCCTTGGTGAGGGACCTGAACTGGATGCTCCCGCGGGACAAGACGCTGTGCTTACTGCCACTGGGCTTCCCCACCTGCGGAGTCAGCAAACCGTCACCATGACGATACATACCATAATAACATATCCCTTAGACCAACTCTGGCTATGTCTAATGACAATCAAGTTGTATTGAATTGGATTGAATTTTAATTAATTGAATTTAATTGAATTTAATCGAATTTAATCAAATTGATACAACTGAAGCATCTATTTGTCAATGAGAAGACACAATATTCACATACCATCATAATCTACAATGATAATTGTAGATTATTATGTGTCCCTTCATCAATGTGAATGCAGACGTTAGGTCGGAGAGATAATGGAGATAATAGTGTCGGCGACAATCTGACAGAATTGCGCTGAGCGGATCTTTGGTGAACCATCTAATTGATATGGGACACCAGTTTACCGTGGTATTGGTCGACAAGTCTCGGTCGACAAGATAAAAAGGAGCTTGTGTTGAATTGACTACAATCCGCCACAGTCCCATAAAAAGTGTACACAAAATATAATTACTCTCGTTCGTTTGAATTCCAGCGCAAGCCTCTGCCTCCGAGTCATTATTTAACCGGGAAAACATCCACTTAGTGTTTTAATTCGGCACGGCTTCAACTCGACACAGAAGAGACGGTGGCGGTGTCTCTAAGGGGCTACCGGGATGCCTCACCTTCCTCCAGGTGATGTTGGGGAAGGGGTCTCCCTCCGCCTCGCAGGGGATCACCAGCTCTCTGCCCACCTCCTGCCTGTACTCCCCTCCAGGAACCACCGAGAACTTGGGAGGGTCCTGAGCACCCAACCCATGTCAAGTCATGAATGTCCAAACGTCTGAAGGCTAACTTTAATTCATATAGTGCCTTTACAAGGACACTTTACAAATAAAAAATAATACAGGAACAGAAAGTCATGGGAGCAAAGATTGCCAAAATTAACTACATGCTGCAGAGAAAAGTTGTAGTAATCTTTATCCAGTCAATGGGGTGAGTATGTATATACAGTATGTCTATGGGTGGGTAAGTTCCCACACATTCTTAAACATCAAATTCAAGGATTTCAAGGGATTTCCAGGCTCACTTCAATCAAATTCAAGAACAGGGATCAAGGTTAATTAGTTTTACAACACTGAGAATTTGTATAATAGAATAGAACTTTATTAATATATATACAGTATATTATGAGAACTATCAGGCTTTACAGAACCTCGGAGACAACCATTAAAGAGAGAGAGATGCTTGAATGTGAACACATCTCAATTGTGCTGTAGCCTATTAACATTAAATTAAGTATGTAAATAAGTTGGAAAATATACAAAAGAAATTCAATTTACATTCTCAATGGCCCATTTTTTGCTCAAATTCACAAACTCAATCAAGGATTTCAAGGAGCCATGTAATAGAACCCTGTAATAGGCTAACACCATCCATGCTAACAAACAGAGAGAAGCAACA
>PIJE02000088.1:602207-607207 GCA_002895965.2 Coryphaenoides rupestris
GCGAGTACATATTTAGAACCCAATACGTAAGCAGATAGGGGAGCACATACACAGACATATACATACAGACACACACACACACACACACACACACACACACACACACACACACACACACACAGCCGTGCACAGACACACACACAAATCTACATAGACAAACACACACAGACACACACACACAAACACACACATAAATATAAACACGAACACACAGAGCCATGCACAGCACACATGCACACAGACACACACACACACACACACACACACACACACATACGTACACACACGCACACAGACACACACACCCAAGTCAATTCACTACACAGTCAGTTCCTCCATCCAGCTAGCCCTTAGAACCAAGATGGCCGCTCGACCGCTCCAGTCGATATCTCCTCTGTTTGTCTCCCTTGTTAAGTTTTACTTGAGGGCTTTATTGGGACGAAAAACAGTGAGTTCACCACACAAAGTTTCGACAATCTTTTAACCCTCATAAGTTAAATCAATACGCACCACTACTACGTCTCGATTTCGCAATCAATTGTTACAACTAATATTGATTGGGTTTGCGGTGCGGCAAGCTACTTACATTGCACTGTCATGTAGGCAGAGGCGGTGGGGGCCTGGCCCAGGCTGTTGCTAGGGCTACAGGTGTATTTCCCAGCATCCTCGTGCTTGACTTGAGCGATGATGAGGGAACCGTCAATGAGAATACTGACTCTGCGCTTCAGATCACTGTGAGGAGAGGAGGAGACGAGGAGATAAGGAGACAAGTGAGGAAAGCGGTCCCAAGTCCAAAGAATTAGTAATGATTGATTAGTAATGTGTCAAATCCCCCGGAAATCTATTAACATGGACTAACATGGACTGTTCATGCCATTAATAAAAAAATATCAATCAATACTTTTGATGTAACTGTGCTTGTCCAAATGCATGTGTGTGTGTGTGTGTGCGCACGTGTTCACATGACATCTCCATGACAAGTGTGTGAACTTAATTCAGTAGCACAGCCGCAGTAGTGGACCAAACAGAAGGCCAGGAGGGATGTGTGGGATGAGGGAGGGATGGGGGGAGAGAGAGGGAGGGAGAGAGAGAGGGAGAGAGACAGAGAGACAGAGAGAGAGAGACAGAGAGACAGAGAGAGAGAGGGGCACAACAGAAGGTTGAACGCCAGCGGTGGGTCCCACCGGTACTGTAACCATGACGCGGTGCGGTACTGTCGGCACGGTACGGCAGGGATGGACAGGAGGGAGGGAGGGAGGGTGGGAGGGTGTGGGGGTGGGAGGGAGGGGGGTAGGAGTGGGGGAGTCAGGCAGGGAGTGGGAGGGGTGGGGGGGTGACGCAGCAGCCTCCACACGTCTGGGACTCTGCAGCCTCCACAGCAACTGCAACCTCCGAAGAGGCTGCAGTTTTGCGGCCCAAAAAAAAATCAAATAAAGGATAGAGAGTTTTCTGGCTAGGGGGGAGGTGGAGAGAGGAGGGAGGAGAGAGGAGAGAGGGGAGAGGGGAGAGGAGAGAGGAGGGAGGAGTGAGGAGAGAGAAGGGAGGAGGGAGGGGAGAGGATGGAGGAGAGAGGAGGCAGGAGAGAGTCTGTTCTCCTCACACTGCGGGTTCCTCTTGAGAGAGCTCCCACAACGCTCTAAAAATAGTGCCTCTGACAAAGCTGATCATGCGTCCACCAGATTAATTGTTGCTATTAATAAGAGACCCGAGGCTCGGTGCTGTTAGACGGGACTTCCTGTACACACACACGGAAAAGTAAAGGAGACCTGTGGATAAGTTCCCACGGCTTGGGGGATTGTAGCTGTGCTATGCTAAATGGCACACTGCATGTAAAATGTAGGAAGAGATTGACGCACTGGTTTTTAACATTCTGTTAGAATTGACATTAACTTGGGCTGTCCTTCAATTGGTGTTTCATGATAATGAAAATAATTAATTGCATTTATGTAGTGCTTTTCAAGACATCCAAAGCATACATAGCATGTGTGTGTGTGTGTGTGTGTGGAGGCGGGGTATGACACCTCATCCACTACCGGCGGATGCACCCACCTGGGTGATGCACGGCAGCCAGTATGTGCCAGAAACGCTCAGCACACACAGTGGAGAGGTAAGGAGTGCTGCAGCCCAATTAGAGACCAGGAGGTTAAGGCTGCCATGTTGGTACAAGAGCCAGGTAGGGAATTTGGCCAGGACACCGGGATTAGCACCCCCACCCGAGTGATGAGTGGTTCAGACACTGGGGTTAGCACCCTTATTTTAGGATGGGATCTCATGGGATCTTTTAGGACCTCGGTTTAACATCTCGTCCGAAAGACAGTGTTTTTGAAAGGACAAGAGTCTCTGTCCTGGGGAATTGGGGATATTAGAGAGGGATAGAGGGTAGAGCGCCCCCTACTGGGCCTCCAACATCTTCTACCAGCACCATCTGGTTGGACCCAGATCAGTCCTGCTGAGCCTCCAGAGACACCAACAGTTTAAGGCAGGTAGCCATGGTCACCTCATCCGACTAACCAATGCTGGACACATAATATATGTGCATTTTCATGTTCATATTAGATATTAGTTTGCATTACTTTTCTGAACGCATCACAGGCGGTCACTACACTGAATAATACGAAGCGGCATTAACATGCGAGGAAATTCGTGTTCTGTACACGAATCAGGTCATTCAGCCTGTCAATTCAGCAGAGCAACCAGGCATACCGGGATGTGCGACTCAAACAACAGCCTCGATGACGTCATCGGTACTGTCATGGTCCACCTGGTAGCTGGCAGTAAGCAGAAAGGACAGGGGTGTGTAGTTGTCCAAATGTCTTGTGAAAACGCAGGAGAACAGTAATTGGCCCGTGGCTGTGTACAGCAGACGCATATGCGCTCTGTACAGGACACGTCAGATATCAAACGCATGCCGCCGACGCTGCCACAGGCGGCTTACTCTCCACAAAGCTCTGGGGGAAGAGAGGGAGGAGGGTGGAGGTGGCGTTCAACGCAGACCGCTGGATCCGTGGGCTGGGCAACGGACGCCGGCCCCCATCGCACCCAACCACCCTCCTCTCAGATGTACAATCCATTCACATGAAGATCGATAAACAGGAGGCTCACGCAAGAAGGAAGTAAGACGTAAGCGTGACTGACGTACATGGTGCGAGATACATGCCTGCTGGCTCTCACCAGACGTGGCACGGTGGAAAAGCCAAGCAACCACATCTTTCAATCGGAAGGTTGCTGCTATGTGACTAAGTTGCCTCAGCAGCTTGTATCTTGAACTGCTTGACTGATAGAGATTAGAGGGTCTCTGTAAATGGCCATTTCTCAAACTCAGTAGCTATGTTCACACGCTGGTCACAAGGATGCACTCTTTATGCCCCTAGTCTTTATTATTTACACTGGAGGATGTCTGAGCCGTTGACATTTCCTCACAACACTGCATTTCGGTGCATTTTCCGACGTTCAGAATTCGAACACGGGAATGCTCCCACTGATTTAATTTCTTGGTGTGATAGGAACCTTTTGTACTTGAAATGCATCTAAAAGCAAGGAACTGGATATTGATTTTAGGTGTAAAAGAGAGGCAGCCAAAGAGTGCAACACAATGATTGTGCTTTTCTTTTATGACCATCTTAAATTCTATGTGACGACTGAGGCTATTGAGAATTTAACTTCTCTGCAAACTCAATTCTGTCCAGAAGACAGACAGAGCATGAACAGCATTGCTGAAGGCTGAATTTAACGATTTTTCAACATGGACCCCATTTTACAAACATTTTGGGTCTAAGTGACTAATGTGGACAACAGTATTGAACAAGAGCGATTCAGTCGTCAGCCGTAAAACAGGCTGCAATGTAAGCATTTGAGTAAATGGTCTAAACGTGCCACTGACAGACTCAGATTGTTATCATAGGAGTCTGACAATAATATGGAAAGGATCCCTACAGAGAAATACAAATATATACTTATTTCTTTAACTTTCACATGATCTTGGTCTGTTTGGTATTGCGTCTTACCAAGTCTCATTCAAGGATAAGTTTGTATACTGGACCAACTCAAAACTCACTGCCATTAAGAAATTGTTCATCCACTCTGCAATCTGACTTTTAAATGCTCCGTATTTTTCTTCTTTTTCCGCATTTTTAGCTCCTTGGTGTATTTGTTTGTTTGTATGTAGTTGTCTGTTACTGTGGTTCTGTGTACAAGATGCTTGCGACTAATTGCCCCCCAGTGGGATTTAATACAGTTACAGTTTTGCATTAGAATTAGAATTTGAACATACAAATATACCGCAGTACATTTGTGAAGCCGCAAATACACTCGACCACATTCCAAGGATATTGCCAAACTGAAATGTCCATCTTTGCAGCTGGATGGATTTGAGGATAACAGCTTGTCCGTCCGAAGCTTTACCAGCTCATAAAGAGGTCCTTTTTAGCTTCAGGTTTTACCCAGCATGCCTTGCCTGTCAGCTTGGTGTTTGCAGTGACCTGTGACTGTAATCCACCCCTGGTGATTAACCTTCCATCACTTACCTTGTTGGCAGCAATGGCAGCGTTTTTCATTCAGCGCTATTATTTTTTTTAATGGCTGTTGCTATATTTAATAGGCTAGCTTGTTTATTTTTGTTTCCCCACTTTAGACATGCACTGTAAATAACATCTCAAGAATAACGGCACAAGAAAACCCATTACTTTTATAACATCTCACAAACTGTCTTGTGCACCAGTTCTTGTTTTTTGCACCAAACTGTATTTGGTTGTTACATTTAATTTGATGCCAGTTAACAACAAATACAAAATATATTCCACTTACTGGAATATATTTTCTAACTTTCTTATTCCTAAAGCTCTGCACTCAGCCATGTTGGTAATTCTTATAAACTTGGTGTGCAGTTCTGCATATCTTTCTGTACTTACTCCAATTTTGATTGTATGCTTTGATCTCAGCCTAAATTGATGAAGCAGAATGACTGAATATAACTATAACTATAATATAAGCAAATAAATATA
>PIJE02000088.1:612207-665332 GCA_002895965.2 Coryphaenoides rupestris
TCTTGGAACAAACTGCATCTCCTTCTGTGACCTAGAATGAGGTCGGGGTTCAATACATTTTTGTTAAACTTCTTTTGAGTGATGAGGAACACATCGGTCCGGGTCATTATACCACGGTAACTCTCTCTTTCTTCTGGCTTCACTCGAACAACCCTTCCCAATATCATTTGTCTAAATGACTTGTTGTGTACCACAGTTGTCAGACCATAGCTAAAACACCATTATCTATTATCCGTCATGCATCCTGGAGGCTGAAGCTAAGAGATGCTGTGTGTGTGTGCTCTATATACAAGAACGTCTGTTGAGGTCTCCTTGTAAGGTGAGCAGAACAGCTGGGGTGGCTGAGATGGAAGAGTGTCTGTGGTGCACAATACTGCATGCCAAATATAATATATGTATCCATATGCCACATTTACTACCCCATATGCCAAATGAAATATATGCTGAATAGAATATACGACCGGTATGCTGAATAGAGTATACTATGAGACGCTGAATAATATATTCCACTCATGTTACAAATAGAACATATTTGGTGGACGCTTGTATCCAAAATGTCTTACTATACTGTACATGATCCTTAGCAAACACTCACAGTGGTCTTACCTTGTACCAGCAGATACGTGTTTTGATCGTACTATGATCCTACCCTGGTGGGAAGGACCTATGACCTTTGATCCTACTTGGTACTAACTAGGAGATGGGTGGTGTGAACCTATGACCCTACCCTGGTGTGGATGACCTATGACTCCACCCTAGTCGGAATGGCCTGTAACCTTTGACGGTACCTGGTGTAAATGACCTCTGACCCTACTCTAGTGTGGATGACCTATCACCTTTGATCCTACCTGTAACTGACTAGGAGATGGGTGGTGTGTTTGACCCTACCCCGGTGTGGATGATCTATGACCCTACCCTAGTCAGAGTGCCCTGTAACTCTTTGACCGTACCTGGTGTAAATTACCTCTGGTGTTGATGACCTATGGCCCTAACCCTGGTGGGATAGACTTCTGACCCTATTTGTTACCAACTAGGAGATGGGTGATGTGAATGACCTACGACCCGACACTGATGTGGATGGCCTATTACCCTACCCTGGTGTGAATGACCTTTGACCCTACCTTGTACTAGCAGACGGGTGGTGTGGATGACCTCTCCTTGGGGGCTGAAAGCTCGGCAGGTATACGCCCCCCTGTCCTCCCTGTTGATGGACAGCACCAATAGACTGCCATCAGACACCTAGAAACACACACACACATACACACACACACACACACACACACACACAGGGTAGATATTGCAATATGAGATTTAGATGATCTGCAAATTTGATCACTGAAATATTGTAATAAAGTGCAGATGGTAGTATTGTCATAATGATTAAAGCTGAAAAGGACCACGACATATCACACATCACACCTACCTGTTTACTGATTGGATATACAATGACATTGGCATTGTTTTTGCATATCAGTCAATTCTCCAACACTAAATATCATCGACACATGAATAGCATCGGGCGACTCAAATAAATGCTCATCCTGCCAAATTCTGAAAAGAGGAGCAGGCTAGGAGGTCAAGGCTCAGCGTAAACACAGACCGTCATCGGTTAAAAATAGACGTCCCATCTTAGCCAAACATCGGGTGAATCTATCTACGGCAGGCCCAGACGGCAAACAGACACGAAACCTGGCACTGGGGAGACGACACAACACGACAGGCGAGAGGTGCGAGTGGTTTGTTTCCATGGTGGGGGCCCCCCTGACAAGACAGAAAGCAGTGTGTTCTGTGTGTCTTACCGGGGAGCCACTGTATAAAAAAAGACATTGTGTCATCGTGTGCGAACGCTATCACTTCAAAGTGAGCGGTGTGTCACACTGGCGCAACACCACTCGGTTTTGACATAGCTACGCTTCGGCTACGCCCGGGACGCTCCACCACCGCACACATGAATAGATGCATGGACGGGTGGTGGTTTGAAGGGAGGATCGAGATAAAGGAAGAAGGAAAGAAAGAAAGAAAGAAAGAACGAACGAATGAACGAACGAACGAACGAACGAACGAACGAAAGATAAATAGAGAGAGAAAGAAAAGTAGAGAGAGAAAGTACATGAAAACACTTATTAAGTCCTATTCCCAGTCCTGTCAAACTACCCACGCTAATAAAAGGATGAATGAAGATGCTTTTGCGAAGCCCTTCCATGGTGCCACGCCAGCGCCAACATCCCCGGAGGGAGGAGGAGAGAGAGAGAGAGAGCGCTGCAATAATTATTCTGGGATGAATAAATAAATAAAAAGAGAGTCAGCATTTGGCGGGAGACTTCCTGACCCCGTGCCAACCTGCACGATCCATCTCCTCCCGGGGGGAACATGCAGTCGCTCGGCAGAGAAATTACCAGATCAATGCTGGGAAGTGGGGGGGGGTGGGGTATCTGGCCGCCGTTAAACCCCGCCCCCCCCCGCCACCTGCCTCCGTCCCCCCACCCGCCTCCCACCTCTTCAGGCACGGTGTGTCCCTGAGTGTGTCAGCCCCATGGAGACAGGGATTATCTTGCCATCGCGGCTGTCAGAACAGCAAAGAACGGCAAGAAATGTCTACGTTCAAAACGTATTTCTTTTTTTCCCTTCCTGCTTTTTTTTTTTATTTTTTTTTTATTTTAACAGTTACATTTTTAATGGAACTGTTCCGTTCCATCCGTTCCAAGTACAATTCAAACAGAATCATGCTATCGTTTTTTTCTTTATTTCTTTATTTCTTACGAATTTTTTGCGTGAGCCAAAGTCTGTCAAGTCCTCCACGGAGTAGAGCTGCAACTTCTACAAAGTACAAAACTGACATCACCTCCTGGAACATTTACATTTTGCAGACAAGTTGAGCTCTTCATCCGCCTTCATCAAAGGCGGGAACATCTTGTAACAGGAAGAGAAATAATGGCGGTGATGATTGCGGCAGATCCCTCCTGTTCAACTTGTGACCGGAAAAAAAACCTCCCATAAGACGCCACCGGTTCGAGGTGTTCTTGTAACTCAAAGAAAGCCAAGTCATGGAGCCCAAAGTTAGTAGGAGGTTCAAGGCACGCACACACACACACACACACACACACACACACACACACACACACACATACACGAGGGCAGGAAGTACTGGCATCAGCAGAATACTCATCGAGTGTCCCTCTGTCAGCGTGGAGCCAGGCAGGAGTATTTTTATAGCAATGTACACACACTACTGCGTACTGATCCGTATGCATGAGGATGGAGAATATTATGGTGACGGGGGACCAGTGCAGATGAAGGGGGGGAGGGAGAGAGAGAGAGAGAGAGAGAGAGAGAGAGAGAGAGAGAGAGAGAGAGAGAAAGCTATTGTCTCAGACAAGACGAGTCAAATTTAGATATATAACTCTTTGGGAACAAAGTCATTTGAATAATTGATCCAGTGTCTGAGAGCGGCTTATATCTCAGCACGGAGCAGGCAATGGAGACAGTAGATGTATGCTTCTCTGCTTTATTTATTATTTTTACTGCTGCAATGCGCTATTCTGTGTTTATTAATTTCCTCCAAGCCCCCCCACCCCACCCTCCAGCAACCCCCCCGAATTAAAAATGGAAGAGGAGCAAAGCTCATTGGAGCATGCTCTCAGCAGGGGGTCTCGTGCGTTCCAATTGACTAAAACTACTACATGCCAGAACATTAGAGCAGGAGAGATGGGAGGCGGAAGGAAACATGTTTGTTCAGTTCAAGTAAGGTCATGTTTGATTGGATCAAGCAATTCCTTCCCTTCTCCCCAACACACACACATACACATAAACCCCCCCCCCCCACACACACACATGTTACACACACCTGCACACCAGGCATCTGGCTAGATAACAACCCACACACTCAAATCCATACCAGCCAATTAAGTCAATTAAGGCCACAAAGTCCGGTCAACTTGGCAACACACTCCTGCATGCTTGTGAAAGGTCAGAGGTCAACGCTGGACCGCGGCGGTTAATCGGGAAGCAGCAGCTGACCTACCTTGTACTTGGCACTGGTGACCAGCAGGTTGCCCTCGCGCAGCCAGCCCACGGAAGGCTTGGGGTTCCCGAAGGCCGTGCAGGTCAGCGTGATGCTGCCCCCTTCCTTGGCCTCCACGTACTGCGGGGGTGTTTCCGTGAAGGTGGGCGGAGCTGAGGGGCGGAGGAGAGAACACAAGAATTTTTTTTAACAAAAGTGATTATATTAACCTTCTTCAAAAACATTGTCTCGCACAAGTTTGCGTTTTGGGACATGTCATGAAGGATTGAGAAGATGAAGTAAAAGAAAAAGAAAAAGAAAAATACATAATAATAATCATAATAATAATAATAATAATAATAATTCTTCATCTCCAAGAGTCCATGAACATGTGATAAATCCTCTGGACGACTCTCCATCAGCAGCTATGTGGCACGAAGAATAAAACTGCACCACATTATTTAGAGTCTGTGTGGAGGCCTGAATCCCAATTCCATTACAAAGGTGTACCTCACACCTTGATCTCACATCACATCTATTTCTGGTAATCATCTGCACACAAGCAAGTTTAGCTCACATTTGTGGAAGACGCTATCCTCATTCACAGTGATGGTAAAATGTGGCAGAAAAGGGTGAATATAGCCCAATATATTAAGTTGTCCAATGGGATAAAGAGGAAGAAGGAGTAAAAGCAAAACGGTTGAAAATGGATATTGTCTCTCTGAGGAAAATATAAAGAGAAGTTCTTCAGTTCCTTCGCTGAGGAACTGACCGTATGTAGATGATAACAAGTTAAGATCAGGTCACCAAAGGTTTACCAAAGTAAACATTAATTAAACATATATAAAGTATCTGTATTTTTAGATAGAATGCTCAGTGAAAAGGTGCTTGGTCAAGATAGGA
This sequence comes from Coryphaenoides rupestris, assembly GCA_002895965.2. Taxonomy (NCBI): domain Eukaryota; kingdom Metazoa; phylum Chordata; class Actinopteri; order Gadiformes; family Macrouridae; genus Coryphaenoides; species Coryphaenoides rupestris. The sequence goes on from PIJE02000088.1 coordinate 617,111, forward strand.
GTGCTCGTAAGGAAAAGGAAATATAAATGTTTCTTTCGAATTCAATATGGATTTCAGTTGCGCTGATAAGTTAACGGCTAAATTAAGCGAAGGCTAAAGTGAAGTAAACTTGGCTGGAGAATCTGTAATGAAATGTTCCATTCCAAGAGAGTCAGATTCATTCAGTCAGGTTGGCTATAATGAAAAACAAATGCAGTTTATTTTTCTTTCTTTTTTACCTGAATTGATTTTTGTTTGTTTGTTTGTTTGAGGGATGTGATTTTGAGTGATTATTAATCAAAAAAAATGGCTATTTGACTAGTCTACTGACATGGGTTTAATTTTAGCCCAGTAGTTATAAACAGTGAAGAATCGCTACATTTTTATATTCGTTTGTATTTTAGATTTGTAACTTTTTCATAAAACCTACTGTATATTGGCTGTATTTGTATTGATTTTCTGGGATACTGAACAATTTGAACGAGAAGTAGTCGGAAAAAAAACCAGAAGAATGTTTTTTTTGCCCAGAACCATAGAATATATGGAGCCATCAGGTTCATATTTCTAACCCACTAGACATTGATCTGTTCGCGTTTACCATAACGATTTTGTTCCTGCGCTACACTGTGCCGCAATGCAAACCCACATGTTGCCCGCGTGGCGGACAAACACATACTGTTATGATTGTCCAAAATTCGATACAGATTTTCTCCATGCATAATTCCAGACTTATACTGTATATTCCCTGTATAATCACCTTAAAGACCGAGGCTAATCTTCTTACATGCTTAATCCTCATACTGTAGCTTCTCACACGCTATCATGTCATTCCATCTGTCGTCATAAGCCAGAGACCGTAGTGCTAATTCAACACTCATGCTGAGGACGTGCCAGCAGACCAGACCACAGAGATGATGATGATGATGATGGTAACGATGATGATGATAACGATGAAGAGACAAAAAATGCTTTTTTTGCTGGAAATACTGTAAATAGTTTTGATTCCGATCCCTCTAAGTCAATTTGTGATATTTGCATTGTTCTGTTGCACATTCCGCTGGGCATCGCCACTTTTTCATTTCACTGTACATCCTGTACGTAAATAAACTTCTTGAATCTTGTATCTTAACTGAAGTCTGTTTATTTGAAGAAAAGCTTTCACGCACGGACACGCACACACACACACACACACACACACACAGATTCTGGACCCTAAAAAGTGCCTTGAGAAGCACTATATAATATCATCATCCTCATCCTCATCCTCCTTGGTCCAGTGGTGAGTAGTGGTGATTATTCCAAGTGGGGCGTATTTAAAGGAAATGGAGGGAAAGCATGTTGTGGTCAATCCCAATTGATTTTAATCTCCTCCACGTTGTCATACAGTATGATTCCACAAGCCTTGGATTCTTCTTGAAAGCAATCAAGAAGAATCTCTCCTGACATGATCTCATATCATCATGATAATCTTATCTCAATAGAGTTACACACTCTGTCATTACAATCAAAGAGGAATTTGTAATGCAGCTTAAGGGTTCATCTGATGCAGAGAACGATTAGATTGGTGGTTTGTATTGTGTACCCTGTGAATATGGAACAATCACCATTATGCGTGCTGTAATTTGTGGTGACAACACACCCACAAATGCTGTCATTGAGTTAGTTTGTCCTTTTTGTGGAATGGAATTTTGCATTAGTCTTCCTGGCTATTTCTTTCAGTGCTGTCTTTAGTGGAAGGACCTAATTGGGTTTGACAGCGGGAGCATTTAAATTGCATGTGTGTGTACACAAAGAGCTGTTCTCCCTCCGTTGGACACTGATATAATCTTATAGTACAGTAACAGACTTTTTGTTTATTGGTCAAGCAGGCACTCTCACTGTACTGTACTGCACTGGTCACTTCCCATGTATCATTATACTGCACCATCATGTTGCTGCTACTATCTACTAGTTACCAATTAGTATCAGAATATTACTGTACTGTACTGCACGCATACTCTTTTACAACATTTTTGCACCGATAGCTAGAGTATTACTACTTTTGTGCTGCCTTTAAAGGTACTATAAGTAAGAATCAGTGCATTCTGAGCTCTGTGGGTTGAGACAATCTAAACTAATGTTAGTTCTGGCAGGTAGCTTCCCCGACTCTCTCTGTTGCGTAGAACAGCTTTTGGGCTGATTTCTCTTATATATGAATCAGGTTGGATTTCACGGAAAAATGGAACGAAGTGAGATGTAAGCGTGGATAATTAAAAAATATATATATATTTCATAGCTTTTTTAAACGTGTACAAGGTTTAATTATGATTGTTATTGTCTCACGCAACAGAGCTCAGAATGAACTGATTCTTACTTATAGTACCTTCAAGTAAATATGTTAAAAAGTGAACTTAATAAGTTAAAGTTAAAAAACGTTAAAAACAATTGATTGATCTGCACTGGTTCATATTGTGTGATGCCATCTACTGCTCAGGAGGAGTTCAGTCAGCATGTTCTTCAGTTGAGCACAGACAGGCAAGAGACAGAACTGGTGGATTTATGTTGCTGCTAAATGTATTTCAGATACGTTTCTGCCTTGGACACTATTTGTCTGTAAGTAGTGTCTGTAAGTAACGTTCAAACACTAGTATGTTAGAAACGTTTCTATTGTTTGGCTAAAACATGTGCTCTGCTAGCGAGCAGTAACAGCAGTAGCTCGCTCTGTTCACTAGCCTTTGTGACTTGTAGCTGTTGTGGTTGTTAGGCTGTGTTCTTCATACAGTAGAGTTGTTACTTCATACTTTGTATAATATAATAATATATAATTTGTGTGTGTGTGTGTGTGTATGTATAGTACTTGCATGTTAATGCTTGTGTACTGATTTATGGTTTTATTTCTGTAATGTCAGTTTTACAAAAACCATGACGTAAGCAAAAGATCAAGAATCAAGACTTCAGTAAAGTACAAGAAACGTCTGCCTTGTGTGTTTATTAGAGGACTTTTGTTAACTGGCTGTCCACAAGAGGTTGCAAAGGGTAGTACAACTTTACTTGTCACTTTTTACCTTTCACCGTACCTATTAGGTACTATATTACAAATTGTTCAGAGTTGTTTTACTATTTATGTTTAGAAGAATATTGTTTAGAAGAAAACTTTTTACTGTACTTACTAGGTACTATGACTGTTTAGAGTTGTTTAGAATTTATGTTGAGAAAAATACTGCGGGAGTGCATGGGGAGTAATTCCATTGTACTTGTTGCATATGGCAATAAAGAAATCTTGAATTTATTTGTTTATTTGTCGTCAGTATGCTGATGTATCAACAGCAATGCTGACACATCGTCAGATGTAGAAAATTGCAGCTTGTCTCGGCATCAAATATTCATATCGGTTTTGACGTTGTTTTGTTCCTGCTTCATTAAATGTCACAGTCTTAGCCGCTCAAACGGAGAGCGCGGTGCTACTTCCTCAGGCCCCGCAATTACACCGAGCAAACACACACACATCAAATAAATACGCCTCCATTTTCTGTTTGATTATTCCCACTCATCTCTTTGTCACTCCTTTTAGCCGTTAAACCCATTAGATAGCCCACGCATGAAACTGAGAGCTAGAACCACGCGGAGCCGAAAGGAGGCTTCGGGTTCGTCGCTACGCACTCATTTAGAATCGGCTAAGAGCGTTCTACTCTATAACCCGTAGATGAGCTTTATGTTGCATTAGCTTTTGGGCTTTCTTTCTGTTTGCTGCTAATGCACCTGAGTGTGATTAAGTATTTAACACAACGCTTGTCATGTCGAATCGAATGAATGGAGGCACGAGTCGCATCCAAACCCTGTTGAACTTTGAATATTTATGTGTATGAATGATGAATTAGCATTTATATGTGAAGTTGGAAAAGCCCCTGTGACACCACAAGCAGAGTTGGATTCACTTTAAGAAATTGTATTCATAATGTACGATGTTGTATGATTAATGGAATTAAATCAGCCCATAGCATGTATGGTATTAACCTGTATGGTTCTTAATATGTTGCTTTGTTAAGCTCCTGCATGGAAGTTTTGCTTCTGTTACTTTTAACAATATGGCGACAGTGTAGATGTGTCGTGTTTCCTCTCTACTTGAGTGAATGTGTGCGTGCGTGCGTGTCAGTGTCGTCATGCAGATCGTGGAGGAAGAGGATGGATAGAGCATCTTCTCTTCTCTTTTATCCTCCATTCTGTTTGATCTTCTGTGTCAAAAGCCTTCCTTCTCCTTCTCCACTACAGATCCCTTCCCCACCGTGCAAGAAATAAGTGCCACCTCACCAAAGGATCGGAGTTGGCTATTTATTTGCTTTTCTTTTTGCATCTGCACGTGGGGGTACACACTGGCACGTTCCTCAGGGTATATGCAGTATGTAATTAAGGCAACAGAAAAAGCTTTTAGGTCCCAAAACACATTAAATAAAACAAAATCCCCCGTTCCTCAAAATGAAAGCTTTTACTCAAATCATCAAAATGTAGGTTTAGAGAGTAGTAAACATGATGTCAACAGTGAATTGGAAATGTCTTAACATTTTTACATACAAAAATGAAAGGAAATGAAAGTTTGGGCCCCGAGTGGAGTCCTCGAGTAGAGGTGGCCACCCAGTACCAAGTAGGTCTCGCTCAGCTCTTGGCACTGAGGGCCTGACTAGCAGTTGACCAGCCCAGAAGCCCCTTTTACACTGCCTTCTTAGCGTGGGAATGTTAAGGCCTTATTCTGCCTCGCCTTCTGTGTAAAAGTACAATCGGAGGCTCTGGAGTAACAAAGCCGCATCGATGTCTGTGTAAAAACGGTACGCTGGCATGTCGGGAAAAAGGGATGTGATGTTCTGATCATGTGTGTCGATTTCTCCTCAAACTATTTCTGATCCCACGAACATGTTGCTCGCACAAATCCGCCATTGTAATGTTCCGCATCAACATGTTGGTAGTGATTAACGTAATATAATGTATGTTCACAGCTAGCCACGTACGGTATGTTAATAAATATATCACTAGACGCTGCCGCTGTTGTGTTCTTCTTTAATCTTTGCATTGCATTCATGGATTCGTACAATGGCCAAATAAGAGGACTACTACTTTGGAAATAAGTAAATAAAGTAAGTGAAGAGCAAATCTAACTCTTGTTTGCAGTGTCAAGGGGTGATAACGTCCTTCACGGCATAGCGGGACATTTGGGGTCTCGACTCTGAGCTGTCTAATCCTATGCGGGATAAGCAGTCGCCAGTGATCATGTATAAATCTGTTTCCAGACCGTGACACAGAGAGAGCCAGAGACCTTATTTATCCCTTCAGAGAGCCCAACCTGCAGCCGAGAGAGAGAGAGACATACTGTAGGCTGAGAGACAGAGAGCGAGGGTAGAAACACTGAGAGGCAGACAGACAGAAAGAGACAGAGAACTATAGTAAATACAGTGTATGGGAAATTGCACAGAATAAAAAGGAAGGAAAACTAAAAAGTAAAAAAAATAATGGAGAGATCAGCAGTTTTGTGGCGTTTTGTTCCCAGGGCAGGTTGGTGGATTTGCTGCAGCATGCCATCAGGATCATGGAGGTGGGTGGGTTGGGGAGCGGGCAGGGTGGGGGGGGGGTGTCAGGTCTATTTTTAAATAGACCTGACACCCTACTAAAGACTAAAGACTCGCTCCCATGTGAAATGGGAACCCTGCTTCCTTCACATCTCCTCTTGTCTGCGAGGGCCCTGCTCTCCAAGGAAGAACTGGGTCGGGAGAGAAAGTTCTGGAAGCACCTTAAAATAATGAGAAAGAAAAAAACAAAAACCTGACTGCTGCTGCGGTGCTTAAGGAGAACCTGGTGAGTCATGCTGGCACCGTGGGAACGTCTAGACTCACAGATCGTTTGTTCATCATTTTGGGTGAGTTAGGTTACATAATCGCTAGGGCTCATCCATTAACTAAAAATGAGTGTGTAGTGTGCTTGGTGGCTGGTTTAAGCAGCCACACCTGGCCCAAGACTAAGTCAGGCTGATACATACTCCGCGAGAAGCGAGAACTTTGTTCTCGCACCCAGGGCTGCGAGAACAAAATGACGTCATTTTGTTCTCACAGCCCTGGTTCAGGAGTTCTCGCAGCTTGTTCTCGACACATCATTCGGGCCGAACTTTGTTCTCGCGTCGTGTCCGAGAACTATTGTGTGATTGGTCAATTTGAAGTGGGCGTGGTTAATGCGCTTTCCGCCGGCACGGAAGTTTGCTGCTGTGGGCGGGGCCTTTGAGTTCTGCACTTGAGTTCTCGCGGAGTATGAAATGTCCAGGGCTGCGAGAACTTTGTTCTTGTTCTCGCAGCCCTGGGTGCGAGAACAAAGTTCTCGCTTCTCGCGGAGTATGGATCAGCCTTCAGGCTGATTAGTCTGGGGGTGGGTGGGGCTGCACACCTGTGGTGCATTGGCTAATCAATGCCCACAGGCTAAACCAGCCATCACCACACACACTCAAGAAGAGCACTAGCTTGCTAGCTTTTTACCACCTGCTCTGTCAACAAACTCTGCAATAAACCGGTTTATTGCAGAGTTTGAAGTTGAGTGTGATCATGGCTGATTTAACCTGTGTGCAGCCTCACCAAGTCTCAGGCTAAGGGGCGGCAGTAGCTCAGGAGCTAAGTGCGGTTGTCGTGCAACCGGAAGGTTGCTAGTCCTACCCCCGGGCTCTAGTGTTGAGGCGTCCCTGAGTAAGACACCTACCCCTAACTGTTCCTGGCGAGCTGGCTGTTGCCTTGCATGGTTGACACCACCGTCGGTGCATGAATGTGCTTATGAATGGGTGAATGTGAGGCAATGTAATGAGCTTTGGATAAAAGTGCGATATGAATGCAATCCATTTACCATTCAAGTGTATGGAACATTTTATAGTGACTGTAACCAACCCACTCCAATGGCAGTAATGGCCAGTTTAGTCACCAGCATAACATAGCATAATGTAGGCTACCACACCCGCCTACAACCTCTACATCACAAGCTGTTTCAATGCCAACCACGGGGGCTGAAATGCCGAGAATCATCAGATGTGTTAAACAATATCGAGTGTAACTTTAGTTTGAAGATGAGGGAGGGAGGGTAGGAAGCTGTTTCACTCATCATCACACTACATAACCCTCAACTCAGTGACACTGGATGGGTCTTAACACTTCTAGCCCGTCCAATGAATATGTCATGCATAGCGACACACTGGCAAATATTTCAGGATCCCCAACAAGAGGTTACAATCTCTTTTCTTGGCTTTGAAGAACCAAGAAAGGATCTCAACGAAACATTCAACAATATCGCCGGACACACAATCCTGCACACAGTAAACACACAATGGCAGAGACAAAGACCATATCAAGGCTCATATCACAATCGTGATATAATATCCATATATTGCCCATCCCTGAATCCCAATACTATGTTCATGGTGTACTGACTACGGGCCAGAGGTGGGAGCAGAGAGCAGCAGGCGCTACTCAAACAGCCCTGATGGCTCTGAGCTGATACCACCATAGAGCCACACGGGGGTTGGCCTAGTCTACCGTGTCGTTTACCATGGCAACCAGTCTACCAACCTGTGTCACAACAACACATGGAGTCCCTCCATGTGTTTCTCTACGTGTGCAGCGTGTGTGTGTGTGTGTGTTGCGGGTGGCGTGATGAAGGCTTGCTTCAGCAGCAGGGCGGGTTGACGATGCGTGTGAGAGTGTTCACAGCTGCTGCTGTCTGTGTACGAGGCCCGGAGGTGTTTCTGGAGTTTTGTGAGTGTGCAGAACATCGCATTCCACTGCCAGCAAACCTGTGTGTGCAACATACGATAGACAGAGGGTGACTAATATGGATCTCACAGCGCGGCTCTCGGGTCGTTTCGGGCCGAAAACGCCACAGTGCGTATTTATCCACTACTTGTGGACTTGAGAACGTTAGCGGCCTTCGATTGGCCGGCTGATGCCCACTAAGTATATGCAATAAACAAGACTATCGGAGAATTAATGTCCTGTGGTCGCTGCGTGAATTATGCCATGTCAGCTCAGCATTCAGCAAAGCAGATCCAAAAAAATTGTGTGCGATGTAAAAAAAAAACTGCTCATTATCCGTCGTTGAGTGAACACTAAGCACGGCTGCACGCCGACGGCTGGGGCGTAGCTCTGGAACAGAACGGGTGGCGCTGCACCGAGATGGTGAGGACTGCTGGAAGCAGAGGTGTCGTCTACGCTAAGGGGGACGCGGGGGACATGTCCCTACCACTGGTTGAAACGGACAATTTAGTCCCTGTCAACTTTTTAAAAGTACCGTTTGTTAAATGACAAATGGCTTGGATGGATGGACAAATGGCTTGCACCAAGAGATGCTAGCTAATGAATGAGAACGCTTTGAGATTGAGAAAGGTCTATTTGCACAGTAAGAATAAAATAAAACCGACACTGAAATGTAATATAATGTAAATATTGAAGAAACATAAATATTGTCCAAACAAATTTACGAAACCAAAAAAATTATTACACCTAGCCTAATGATTGTAAAATGACCACAAAAGTGTCATTATTAAAAAAAGTTCTCGCCGTAATGATCTACTCTGACCTCATACCGATCCCCCACACATTACATTGCCTAAAATCACACACTTTTAAGACTTTAAAACACAAAGAGACACTGGTGTCAGGACAGAAAATGACAGCTCCTTTTGTATTCATTTTTAAACACACACCTCTCTGTATATTCATTCACTGTATATTAATCACATGTTTCCAGACACTGCATACGTATCTTGACACATATTTGTCTAGGCACCACATATGTATTAATTTAGACACTACATATGTATTGAGACACTGCATATGTATCTAGACACCACATATTTATCTAGACACCACATAATTATGTAGACACCGCATATATTTCAAGACACCACATATGTATCTAGACACCGCATATTTATTTAGACACCACATACAGTTGTGGTCAAAAGTTGACATACACTTGTAAAGAACATGTATGTCATGGCAGTCCAGAGTTTCCAATAATAACTCTTATTTTTCTGTGATTGGAGCACATACTTCTTTGTCACAAAAAACATTCATGAAGTTTGGTTCTTTTATGAATTTGTTATGGGACGCAAATTGCTGGGAGCACCCCCCCCCCCCATCAGAACCGCGAATTAACGGACCCCCCATCAGAACCGCGAATTAACGGAGCACCCCTCCCCGCCCCAGACAAAAAATAACATGTTTTCAAAGTCATTAGAACTGTAATGGTTTTATTAAGTACTCGTATCGGTATTCGGTATCGGCAAGTACCCAAATGTAAGTACTTGTACTTGTACTCGGTCTGAAAAAAAGTGGTATCGGTGCATCCCTAGTTTGTACAGATACTCAGTCAACATTTTCGATAGCCATCTTGCAATGTTTACTGACTGACTCCGGACTGATTCCGTCGCAGCGCTGACGTCATCTGTTTAGCCCGCCTCTGGCCCGCCTATATCAGATACACCGATGTGATTGGTTGATGTTCGGAACAACAGGAATAGCTAATGAGCATGTTACTCATTACCAGAGTACTCGCTGAGCAAATTCAAATTGTGCTTTCGCGAGAACTCTGGATTTCCAGGGTAGCCTCCTCAGGCAATAAGTCAAATTTCAAAGTCCCTTTAAATTACTGGGAGACAATTGTTGAGCGTAACAAAGAATGGCGAATTACGTTGTTGCAGAAAAAAGAAATGACACCTCTCAAAGAGACAAAAAAACGCCACTCAAATTATGACAGCCACATCCTGCAGTCTCCTACCATCATGGGAGTGACGTCTTCCATTTAGATCTGTGCCAAGGATGTCATTCATTACCTCCTGTGAGGCGGTGCCATCGCGGTCACCGTAACAATGTCAAAAAGCCCTGTGGAGTCACCTTTCATCAAGATGGATCCATCTTTTGAATTTGACTAAGACTACAGGAATGAATGAATCGCTTTTTGTAATGCTGCTGTTTTGCCCCGGAGCAATCTGGCATCCACATCATAATCCAGGCTGACAATATCGGCCACACAAGGAGCTTTACGGCAACACACACCAGCTCAAAAATAACCCGTCAGCATTATCAAAGTCTGACTATCCCTTATTAATCCCTAGCCATGCTTCTATCCTCTTCACTTTGAGGGATATTCCTGCCTTCTATAAATCCCTGGCACGCTGACGTAGGTAAATATAACAGTATGTGTAAATGTGGGAGCAATAAAAACTGACCCCAAAACAATGTTAATTGTTGACTGGCTGTAGTCTGAGTTGGTTCGGTGGTTAAAGAGTTAAACTTCTACTTGTTGGGTTTCTGGTTCAAACCCTACAGATCAGGCCTGATATCAGACAGAATTGTCAATGCGTTACGCTTCCATTTCCATCTTCGGTCAGACATTGTCTCCAATCTAACTGATTTCCGTGGGGGAGTGGGATTCGTTTGGACACTGATACGTCACCAGGCCATCATATTGGGTCTAAAGAGTAGATCAGAGTGAAGTAAAAATCTAACTAATGCCTTCAAAGCAGAGTGCTGTTTGGATTTCAAAGTGGTTGGTACTTATCAATTAGTATCGATTTAGAACAGCATCGATAGCAGAGTCTATCTGATCTCTAGCGGTCGCCATTGTTGTTAAAATACCGGCTTGGTTCTGGCACAGCTTGGCAACCGTCTCGCCCGTTGAACTGATTGGCTAATCGTTAATTCCCCTCGCTGCGACCATTGGGTAATCACTATTTCAATAGAGAAGCCGCTGTTTCATGCCATGATGCCAGACCAGAATCAAGTCAACTCTGTGGGCAGTGGGGGCGGACTCAAAGGTCTGGACCCAGGCAAATACAGGGTCAGGATCTGACAAGAATTGTTCCATTGGTGGATGATGGCAGTAGAATCTCCATGCTGAGTGGTCGGCTCTTTTAGTAGCTTAGTAGCTCTTTTCATACTATACGGCAGTGATTTTCAACCACTGTGCTGTGGCACACTAGTGTGCCGTAAGAGATCGTCAGGTGTGCCGTGGGAAATTATCCAATTTCACTCAATTGGTCCAAAAAAATATTATTTAGTTACTGCAAATAGCCATGGTTGAGCGTCTGTGCCTGCAATGTAGTGCCTGGCAGAGTAATTAAATACTCTTCCATGTCAGTGGGTGGCAGTAGGTAGTAGGGGTTGTTCAGACTAGTCGACTAGTCGACATAATGACCACTAGTCAACTCCTGCCAAGAGAAGTCGACTAGTCGTTGGCCATGTGATTTCACGCGCTACAGAACAGACATGGACATGGACTGAAGCATCAAGTGTGTTAGGGATGCACCGATACCGATACCAGTATTCGGTATCGGTCCGATACTGTGCTCATGTACTCGTACTCGTTAAACTACTCCGATACAACCGCACCCGATACCACTTTGGCAACGCAACGTTAACCTTGTAATATTCTTAGCCAAGGAATATTGAAATAAAGAGATGCAACCGAGTTGGTGTTTATGGCTGTTTAATAGCAACTGCGCATGGTACCGAGTATCCGACTGACTACATAATAATCCTATCCTCGTGCAGCAGTCCCTCCCAGCTGCAAGTTTGGTTCTTTTATGAATTTGTTATGGGTCTACTGAAAATGTGACCAAATCTGCTGGGTCAAAAATATACATACAGCAACATGAATGATCAATTTAGGTGATGTAGAAAGTTGTGTCAATCAAATTATCTTTGTGGCCTCTTAACTTCTTGTGAGTGATTATGATTGACTACAGCTGGTGACTTCTCTGAGCCCATTTAAATATGACTCATTTGATACAATCATTAGACTCAGACACAAACACTACAATGGGAAAGTCAAAGGAGCTCAGCATGGATCTGAAAAAGCGGATCATTGACTTGAACAAGTCAGGAAAGTCACTTGGAGCAATTTTCACGAGATGGCAAATTACGTTGTTGCAGAAAAAAGAAATGACACCTCTCAAAGAGACAAAAAAACGCCACTCAAATTATGACAGCCACATCCTGCAGTCTCCTACCATCATGGGAGTGACGTCTTCCATTTAGATCTGTGCCAAGGATGTCATTCATTACCTCCTGTGAGGCGGTGCCATCGCGGTCACCGTAACAATGTCAAAAAGCCCTGTGGAGTCACCTTTCATCAAGATGGATCCATCTTTTGAATTTGACTAAGACTACAGGAATGAATGAATCGCTTTTTGTAATGCTGCTGTTTTGCCCCGGAGCAATCTGGCATCGACATCATAATCCAGGCTGACAATATCGGCCACACAAGGAGCTTTACGGCAACACACACCAGCTCAAAAATAACCCGTCAGCATTATCAAAGTCTGACTATCCCTTATTAATCCCTAGCCATGCTTCTATCCTCTTCACTTTGAGGGATATTCCTGCCTTCTATAAATCCCTGGCACGCTGACGTAGGTAAATATAACAGTATGTGTAAATGTGGGAGCAATAAAAACTGACCCCAAAACAATGTTAATTGTTGACTGGCTGTAGTCTGAGTTGGTTCGGTGGTTAAAGAGTTAAACTTCTACTTGTTGGGTTCTGGTTCAAACCCTACAGATCAGGCCTGATATCAGACAGAATTGTCAATGCGTTACGCCTCTATTTCCATCTTCGGTCAGACATTGTCTCCAATCTAACTGATTTCCGTGGGGGAGTGGGATTCGTTTGGACACTGATACGTCACCAGGCCATCATATTGGGTCTAAAGAGTGAAGTTAAAAATCTAACTAATGCCTTCAAAGCAGAGTGCTGTTCGGATTTCAAAGTGGTTGGTACTTATCAATTAGTATCGATTTAGAACAGCATCGATAGCAGAGTCTATCTGATCTCTAGCGGTCGCCATTGTTGTTAAAATACCGGCTTGGTTCTGGCACAGCTTGGCAACCGTCTCGCCCGTTGAACTGATTGGCTAATCGTTAATTCCCCTCGCTGCGACCATTGGGTAATCACTATTTCAATAGAGAAGCCGCTGTTTCATGCCATGATGCCAGACCAGAATCAAGTCAACTCTGTGGGCAGTGGGGGCGGACTCAAAGGTCTGGACCCAGGCAAATACAGGGTCAGGATCTGACAAGAATTGTTCCATTGGTGGATGATGGCAGTAGAATCTCCATGCTGAGTGGTCGGCTCTTTTAGTAGCTTAGTAGCTCTTTTCATACTATACGGCAGTGATTTTCAACCACTGTGCTGTGGCACACTAGTGTGCCGTAAGAGATCGTCAGGTGTGCCGTGGGAAATTATCCAATTTCACTCAATTGGTCCAAAAAAATATTATTTAGTTACTGCCATGGTTGAGCGTCTGTGCCTGCAATGTAGTGCCTGGCAGAGTAATTAAATACTCTTCCATGTCAGTGGGTGGCAGTAGGTAGTAGGGGTTGTTCAGACTAGTCGACTAGTCGACATAATGACCACTAGTCAACTCCTGCCAAGAGAAGTCGACTAGTCGTTGGCCATGTGATTTCACGCGCTACAGAACAGACATGGACATGGACTGAAGCATCAAGTGTGTTAGGGATGCACCGATACCGATACCAGTATCCAGTATCGGTCCGATACTGTGCTCATGTACTCGTACTCGTACTCGTTAAACTACTCCGATACAACCGCACCCGATACCACTTTGGCAACGCAACGTTAACCTTGTAATATTCTTAGCCAAGGAATATTGAAATAAAGAGATGCAACCGAGTTGGTGTTTATGGCTGTTTAATAGCAACTGCGCATGGTACAGAGTATCCGACTGACTACCTAATAATCCTGTCCTCGTGCAGCAGTCCCTCCCAGCTGCAGTCAGAGCACGAGATGTTCACCCTCCGCGTCCAGACGCCAAATGAATCGCGCAAAGCCGCCGCTGGCTGATCAGGGCGGGATGTAATGTAAAATTTTCTTTGTCTAAAATAAATCACTGCACTAAAATAAATAAACAAATAACATATCTCCCCAACGACGTTATTCCTCTCTCTCCTACAGCGTCCATTACATGCACAGCACATGGCCAATTATGCAAATTAGGCGATGACGTCATTTAGCTACTTCTAGCTACTTTTAGCACAGCCAATAGCTACTTTGTTAGAACTGTAATGGTTTTATTAAGTACTCGGTATTCGGTATCGGCAAGTACCCAAATGTAAGTACTTGTACTTGTACTCGGTCTGAAAAAAAGTGCTATCGGTGCATCCCTAAAGTGTGTGGAAGTACTTCACAAAAGATGAAACCCGCGGTTGACCCGAAAAAAAAGTGATTTTCGGGTGGTATTTTGTGGGGGGTTTTTTTCGGGTTCGGTTCTGGGTGAAACAAAGAAGATGTGGGTCGGATTGCGCATTTTGAGCCAAATGCGTGGCTGATCAGTGTAAGGTGATCATTATGAGACGTTTTCACTGCTCATGGTTATTATAGTATATGCGGGTTGAGGTCGGGCTGTAGGTCTTGAAAATCAGACCCGTGTTACAATAAAAAAGGATGCTCTCTTATAATGTTGTTGTGCCGGCGTGGATTGCACATGTGTGTGTGTGTGTGTGATGACGTCATCAACGACTACAACTTTTTTTCGACTTCATTGATAGAAAGGTCGCCTTGAAAAAATCAGTAGTCGTGCAAGCCCTAGTAGGTAGCGCAATAATGACCTTGTTAATTTAAGTCAATAGAATAGGCGATGCATGCGAGAGGTGTCGCTATTATGCCCACCTGCCCAAGTTACGCTTTAATGATCGACATTGGGAATCTTAAGCCTCTATTGATGTTGATGATTGAGCATTGAGTCTCACTCAAAACTCCCCCGTTGCCTCCATTCTACTGATGCTCTTGTTTAGGACTTAACTCTCACTTGTTCACATGCAACGAGAACAAAGCAGCACAAATGCGCTGTATACAGTACATAGACCTGCTGAAAGGGACACCTCTACCATTATATAGACTCCAAAATAGCCTCTAATTACTGTTGCCTAGTATAGTATAGCAAATATAAAAAAGTCTCACTTCAGACACAGCCCATTTCAGACACAGGTGCCGTGAGGGAACATCTTCAGCAAACCAAATCAGGACAGGGTGAAACAGTGTGGCAGTGTTCCCTCCGACTGCTCCACGTGTTCTATAAAAACATGGCCGTGCCATTTCATTAGGTATCTCTTGAAAGGACCAATTTCATACTTTTTTTTGGTACTGTTCCACTCTGGGGATAGCGACGACATCCCACGCGCTGTTATTAAGCCCAGAAGAGCAATTTCTCATTTCAACTTTTAAATACACATAATGTAGCAGCAACGTTGACTTTCAGACACATTTCAATACTCCAGGGAAGCTCCCCCCCCCCCCCCCCCTCCTGCCTTCCAGACACACACTTTTTTTCAGGGGTCTAGATGATAAACTGTCCACTGTCACATTACACGGGCCCATGGACGCTAACAAGAATGTATTCACCGGCCAAAGAGGGAAGTTAGGGATTAGACCATGTAAGGCACTGCACCGGCCACACTTGAGCAACGGGTCTGAATGTACATAATAGAGCTGTCACAGGGGACCTCATGCGTAAGGGCAGCGGCGTCTACCACTCCCGTCAACTGGAACCGTACCCACCGCAAGTCCAAGAAGACAGTGGTGAGTACTGTGAAGTTTTTACGCACACTGAAATAACTCGAACTGAGCACCGGTCGTGATGAAACAATACAACACACAAGACGACAAAGTTAATGAACTGAATCTTTCATATTGAGATGCAACGTTGCTAAATGAAGCGTGGACAGATGAGTTTGTGGACAACAAATGACCCACTCAAGCCCAGATTTATTCTCTCTGTGTTCACGCGCGACGCTTTCATGTCTCGGATAATAACAACCCCGTAGCTTCATCTTGATAGCGCTTCACGTTGCCCCGTATGAAGAGTCTCCGCAGCGGTAACAACTCATTTGCACGTGGAGGGGGTTTGAGCGAGTCCCAGGGCAGCAAATAACCGGCAGCCAGCAGGATGTTCCTTGCTCAGCTAATTAAGGAACGAGTCCAGCTGTTCCCCCAATAAAAAAAATCTATTCAGTCAGCTTTCTTGTCTCCGCAATCGCTTCTATCAACTCCCCGTTGTCACCCAATTACAGCCCGTGACAGGCGCCCACTCCTTTAATGATTGGCACAAACGAAGATGTCATGACGAGGGGCGAGTGGCCGACGAGGGTGCGGTGAGGATGATTGACAGGCGTGTCGAGGTGCTTGAAGTGTCAAAAACTCTATCTATGTCGTTTCTTTAATGATAATGTTTCCCCCAAAGCCTTGCTAGAAACAATTATTGTTTGTGTACTTTGTGTGTGACTGTATATTCCAGCCAATATAAGTGGCGGTAAATGTGGCGGTAAATGAAATTCAATTCAAATAATGTCACATAGAATACAAGGTTGCAGTTGTAGTGTGACAACATACAAGGGCCGGCCGACAACTGCAGGTTAAAAGCAGCATCACATGTGCAGGACAAGGTTCCACTGACTCCAGGTTTGAGGTGGACAAGCACCAAACCAGGCGCTTATGCTGAATGTGATGGTTGACAGAGAAGACAGCCATAGCGTGACAGTCAGACAGAACAATCGTGTTCTCAATCATGTTTTTGACATCTATTGGGAGACACTTTGGGTTCAGAGCTATATGCCTGGAACAAAATATATAATGAAATAATAATCATCCTTGAAGGTTAGACAGAAAAGGAACGGTGCAGATTTATTAGCTTTAGTGGATGTCTTTGGGGACGTGCTCCTTTAAAATGTCACCTTTCGTTCGTTCGTTCTTTCTGGAAAGGAGGCTTTTTAGGAGCACAGGACTGCAGCGGTGCTGCCCACTAACTAGCTTTACTTTGTCTCTGACATTTCAACAAACTTTATTTTTCCACTTCCTTGAAGGCGCTACGCTACCCCCTTGGTACCCACAATAGGCCAGGCCCTTTAACCTTTTCCCTGCATAATTGTCTTTCTGGTATCTCTGTAACACCTGTCTTTTTGTGAAATTCAATTCAATTCAATTTTATTTGTATAGCCCTTAATCACAAGACAGTCTCAAAGGGCTTTACAGGCCAGATTATTATGGGCCAAACGTGATTTATGACACCCTCCTAGTCCTATAGCCCCCCTAAGGGCAAGAAACAACTCCCTTAATTAACAAGGAAGAAATCTGGAGGAGGAACCTCAGAGTGGGGATCCCTCCTTCCAGGGATGGTTCAGAGTGCAATGGGTGTCATACGGGCATTTAAAAACAGGGGTAACAAAGCATGACAAATTATAAATGACAAAGTACAAGTAGTAAATGAAATAGTAATATTATGATATATATATTATAATATATATTATGATATATATATTATTGTTAACTTGTGATCGCACAAAAGGGACAATGAGTTACAGAAACCAAGGGCACATGGGCATTAGAGTCTCACAGTTGCCTTTGTGATTGCCAACTGCAGAAGTGGCGACCCCGGAAATCGCTCTTTCCAGATATCCTCCTAATCTCAAGTGATTACAATGCAAGTCTTTATGAGAGTTCATGCCAGCTGCCCTGGGTCGTGACCTCTCGATTTGCTGCAATGATGACGTAGAACTGTTGCGTAGAAGCTGGATGCAGGATTTCAGTCTGTGTACGTACAGCTTTAGAAAGGCCATGTGACACAATGCACTCTTTCTTTTACATTGAATATTAAGTGGCATTGAGACCAAACACACTGCATATGAAATGTGGGTGGAAATGGTGTTCTTTATATTATGTAATTTATGGCAATAATTTAGGGAGGGAATTGCTCATATTGTTCACATTCTAAGTTCTTTTTGGATTTTCAGAAAGAGAAACTTTCTGAAACATTTATTGTTTTTGTCATATTACAAACATATAGCCTTGTGTATTACCAGCCAAGAACACTTGATTACTTTGACTTTACTGTTGAATTAAATATTTGGATTTTAATGAAATTCAATTACACGTGTGCAGATCAAGTTACCCTCACATGCGACAATTAGCTCAATTCCAAGGAGTGCCAGAGGTCAGTGATACCCAACACACAACATCCAGCCAATACAAGTGGGCTCTCATCCCAGTGCGTGGACATAACATTATATTGTGGTTCAACAAGTGATACCCTGCTTGTATTCTGCTTTACATGGTACTACGAGGTGGATGACAACATGTGCAAATATCGCTCTTTGGGGAAATCTCTACTGAACATAACCTGTTCTTTGCTTTTCTGGTCGCTACTCATGAGTCGTTCCGTGTGGACAACAGTGTGGTCATGAAGATACACCAGGACAGCAGCAAGTTTGTCTCAACAAGATGGTGAATAATTGAGGTTGTTTATGCTTACCGCACCAGAGAGGATGCCTAAAAGGTGTAAAGGACACTTTAACAGGATACCCACTTCTTTATCTGATGCAGACCTTGGCTCCCAGGCATATGTCGACAAATGTCGACTTGTAAATGGAATGCTAATTGGATAAGGCCAAATAATGTGATTCATTAGAATGGATTTAAAATTCCAAAATGCATTTACTAAAAGTTAGTGTGTGCTTGTATGACTATGTATGACACTATGAAAATATGTTTTAACCTCAGGCTGATGACTTTTCATCAACATCACCATTGTCACATTGTATTATGTATTATGTATTATATTTCATATTAGTCGAACTGAGAGTATAACTAAGTCTATACAGACAAAAAGACACTGAACGAAGCACTAGCTAGGTGCTGCAGGTAAGATTCAAGCGATATCATTTGAGGTTGATTTCGAAATGCCATAGCTGTCAATCAGCTATTAGTGAGTGAAATGCTCTGTGAAAAAATGTGTTCTATTTGGCTGTGCCTGCCTCTGTATGAGACCAATTCGATTTTAGACTACTCCCGGGTAATTTCTGACCAATCAGGACATCTCTTCCCTGAATCGTTTGGGGAATCCATCTTGCCTGTCAATCACATACGAGCACACAGCGCTAGCACAGTTCCAACCCAGGTGCGCGGGGGAGGGAGCAGAGAGGGATTTCTTTGGGGATGGTTTAAAAAAAAATCTTTCTCTCTTTTGCTTTTATGTGCTCTCTCTCTCTTTACAACTCTCAAATCTTACCTACAGCTTTAAAGCTAAAATGAACAAGCCACTGGTCAAGTAATATAACAATCTAATTTATTCATTAATAATCAATTCTTGAACTGTACAGATACCTTCCTCTGATCTCCTTCAACAGATACAAAAAAACACACTGCCCACTGACTACTACAACATTTAAGGCTAAAAGATGAACATAAGTGGATTCACAGTTCATGTACTAATTTGGTCACGGAGACCAGAGCAATTTTTGGCTAAACAAGACGGTGTCTGGGGAGATCCGATCACAACTACTGGCCCGCTGAAACTAATAAAAGAGGTGTTAATGGTCGCATTAAGATCCAATAACTATAGCCTTGTGGTTTTTATTCGGGGATGAATAATGAACGGTGTCCGTGTAACCTGAACCACTATGGCCGCCGCTGTTCGTTTATGCATACCCCCACCCCCACCCCCACCCCCCCCCACCACCCCCACGACATTTCCCTGAGGGTGAAAGGTACGAGACCACGGGGCTTACCAGCATACTCTGGGTCCACGTGCGGAGGATAGAAGCGGAAGTTGATGAAGAAGGGGATGGGCATTCCATACTTGAACCACTCCACCACGTAGGGCTGGCCGTTGAGGGGGTGGGGCACGTCGCATCCCAGGATGACGATGTCGCCCGCGCGCGCCGTCACGAACTGGGGCTCCTCCTGCACTCCGCGGGGGGCA
The DNA here is from genome assembly GCA_002895965.2 of Coryphaenoides rupestris. Taxonomy (NCBI): domain Eukaryota; kingdom Metazoa; phylum Chordata; class Actinopteri; order Gadiformes; family Macrouridae; genus Coryphaenoides; species Coryphaenoides rupestris. Next base: position 636,854 of record PIJE02000088.1, read on the forward strand.
CCTGGGGTGAGGGGGCGAAGGCATGGGGGTCTCTGGGTCAAAATCGATCAAGGGGTTTGTTGCTCATATTCACGGCGCAATGGTTCTGGGTTCTATTCCCAGCCGCCCTCCCCGCCACCATGTGTCGAATCTACCTACAAGCAACCGTGGGCAAACTGCCCCTACCTGCTCCTCTTAAATACCATCATTACAATATATTGTATATCAGTGGCGCTATCATATTTTGTGTATATTTTTATATTTACAATTGCAAAGTTAGGTTTATTATTACATAAACAAAAAGGTGTAACATTTCCAAGGACACCATTGTTATGAATGTGGTCATCACAGGTACTGAGTTATTAATCAATCAATTAATGAATCAATCAGAGGGGGCGGTAGTTTCAATTGGTAGTAGGTGGTATTTCAACTTTTTCAAATACTTGAATATTAAAGTCAACATTGGAATATGAACAGGACCACCCAGTGTGGTTGTGTGTATTTCCCCTGGGCGGCGTCATGAAGGCATCAGAATCTGCTCTGACAGTAGGCCTGCATCCTGTCATTACATCGATGCAGCACAACAGCGATGATAAATCAAATGTTGCTCTGATTGTTTGTACAACTTGAGCCTTTTCTGAAGGATTGAATCAATTACTTTAGCGACGAGCAAATCATATTAAAACACACTGTCGGGGGGGGAAGGGGGGGGTGTTGCAGCACAGCATCGATCCCAGGCTAATTACTGTGTAGCTTGTCTTTATGACCGGAAATGCAGTGTGGTCGCATTTTACACATCAATATGTATCAAATGCACTCACGTTTGCCTCGTCCTTGTAAACCTGCCCTTAAAAGGCAGGTTTATGGGAGAACAGATGATATGCCTGCCGTGCAGCCGGCACACTCTCTAGTATTTGATCAAGCTCATCAGAAGCCATCGAGTCCTTGAAGGCACATAAAGGACTAGCATATCCTGCTCGACGCGAGGCTAGCTCTGGAAGGAATGGGATAATGTTATCCTTCTCGTGCCATTATGTGCTCACTCCCATATATCAATTCTAATTCCTAGTGCCATTGTTATTGCACAATCCTGCACATCACAGAGTGCTTCAGAACACCCGATGTGCCGTTACCAAAGCTCCAGCGCACAAATGGCATAAACTCTGTTGAGAGCCATTTCATAATTGTAGTACATCCATTCGATGCATTTCCGTGACTGAAGTGAATTGGACCCTGTTCATATCAATATCTTGAACTGTGCTTGTAACTGTGCTTGTAGGCTTGTATAGCTAGGAATAGCAATAACGTGGGATTTCAACTTACATGGTGGCAAGTAGGCTATTATACATGGTATATATGGCTATTTATATTTCAATTTCTGCACCATCCCCTCACCCTTGCAGAAATGCTGGTGGACAGTTGTGGGAGACACATGCCCTACCAGAAAAACAATGTATGATGAAGGTAAATGTGAGGTCGACATTTACATGGAAATGCCCTCCATAGCCCCACGCATGAAAGTAGATGAGAAAGAAGGATGACCTTCACCACCAACAATCCAGTAATGGACCATTGAAAGTCAAGGTCAACGGGTTGGTTAACATTGAACAGGTCTTGACACATGCTAATGCTAATTTGGTGAATATCATGTCTCCAAAAAATAGTTGTAATAATCTCAGTGGATGTGGGTGGATATGTTGCTCAAATGGCACGACCAATAGACATTAGGGTTTGTGCTTGTATGGATTCCATCAGACCGGCTTTGTAGGAATCCACATGAATGGGGCTCCGCTCCGGGTACATGTCCCAACTGGCTTTCTCGGGTCCATTTGGTGTAATACAGGCGGATGATGAAAGCGTTGCATGCTATCGCTCGCGAGGGGCGACTGGGCTGAGTGAAGAGGAGCAGGCTAAAGATCAAGATCAAGATCCTCGTGTTGCTCTCCGCACACGAGGATAAAAGCAAATATGAATACTGATGATGACATTCATTACGTCAACATCCATTTAGCGATCCAGAAATCGTACAATTATCGGTATGAGGATTTGTGATGTGCACGCCCATACATTTGTAACTTAACAGTATTGGCTATATACGCCTATGTGCATGTTACTGTTGATGCATCACAAGCCTTAATTAATACTGCCTTGATTTTTGCTTTAATTAAAAATGAAAATTAAACGTTTGTTGTATTTGAGGTGTGGTGATCTTGAAATGAAGGTTCATTCTTAAAATGACTTTAGATACAGTTGACTACTGTACACATCAACGGTTGCAACGCAGGGTTTTTGTTGCAGGGGCAAGAAAATGTGAAGTAAAGGTTTCAATCCGAGCACGGTACATTGGGATTCATTCTGCGAGATTAGTTCCAACCATCAGACAGAAGTTGGAAAGACCTTATCAAAGGGTGAATTTGCAACTTCAATGATTCATGCCCTACCACCGAGCATGAATCATGCACGGGATTAATAATAACTATAAGTGAGGTTAAGAGGGACATTTTCTATTTCGATCTGCAGTCACCTTGCGACAAGACTGTGAAGGCGCGCTGACGTGGCGTGTCTGAATCCACGTCTCGAGTGAGGAGATAACGTTCGGACTGTAATTTGTCCGTGTGCGGCGAGGACGCTGTTTCCGTCTTCCTTTTCAACGGCGGCAGATTGATGATGCAACGTGCGTGTGTGCCTTCTCATGCTTTCTGGGAGAGCGGTGTAATAATGGGGTCTGTGCATGAACACAAACTGCTTTTCCCAGTAGCTCTCCATCTCTCTCTCTCTCCCTCTCTCTCCCTCTCTCTCCCTCTCTCTGATACTCACACAGTAACACCATAGAGACACACACACACGCACTCCCTCAAGCAGCACCATGTGTTGATTGGCTGCCGGTGACATCACCGAAGAAGGCGCAAAAACAGCCCCCTTGGAAGGTATGACTTCACTGTTTATACAGGAGAGAGCGAGAGAGTGGGGGAGAGAGGGAGAGAGAGAGAGAGAGGGCGGGGGGATGGATGTAGGGCTGAACGATATGGTAAAAATAAACTTATGTTGTGATTATTTGTGACAGATATTGCAATATGATTCATGATTAGAGGGGAAAGAAAATCTTTTTGCAAGCACAATTTTATTTTTCAGTGAAAAATCTATTAAAACCATGATGTGACATTTGTTGAGGTTTGTACCAAACAAACATGTTTTCTTACATCTGGAGAGAGAAAAATATTAGGCTGGGGAATCTCTGCAGCACTACAGTACTACATTTATAATTTACTCCCCATCAAAAAGTTGGATATTGCACTACTTGGTCTTATTACGATTTGGATGATTTCTATTACATGTTCAGTCTTAGATGGAGGGATAGGTGATATATGCTTGCTCTCTTCCCCATAAGGATTGAGCTCATTTACAAAGAAAGGCCCTGGAGAACGGGAGGTGGGGGGGGGGGGGTCACATGGTGTAACTACAAAGGTGCACAGCAGGGTTCACATGGAGGAGAGATCATGTTAATCTCAGGGTGCCATCTGCGTCGGCCATAGAAGGCTAACAGTGGATCCCCGAACTCAATGGCAATGGACTGGAACCTGCCTGGGTCAAGTTACAGTAATGCATTGATGAGCCCATGTTTTCACTTGTTGGGGTTGTTTTTTTAATCAATTGAATTATTTCTTTAAGTTTAAATAAACAAAGTCACAATGGAAGGAATTTATTGAAGGAAAAGCTACATTTAATATCGAATATCATGGAAAAGTTAATTTATTTCAGTAATTCAATTCAAAAAGTGAAACTCATATATTATATAGATTCATTACACACAGAGTGAAATATTTCAAGCCTTTATTTCTTTTAATTGATGATTATGGCTTAGAGCTAATGAAAACCCAAAATTCAGTATCTCAGAAAATTACAATATAACAAGACCAATAAAAAAAAAAGGATTTTGAATACAGAAATGTCAGCCTTCTGAAAAGTATGTTTATGTATATGAACTCAAAACTTGGTCGGGCATTCTTTTGCATTAATTACTGCATCAATGTGGCGTGGCATGGAGGCGATCAGCCTGTGGCACTGCTGAGGTGTTATGGAAGCCCAGGTTGCTTTGATAGCGTTCTTCAGGTCGTTTGCATTGTTGGGTCTGGTGTCTCTCATCTTCCTCTTGTTGACCTGAACCTCCTTGTCATTGACCTGAACCTCTTGGTTCAGGTCAGGCGAGTTTGCTGGCCAATCAAGCACAGTAATAGAAGATCTTTATTAATCCACACATATTGGTCACACAACACACAGCGGGAAGTGGCGGCCGCCAAACACACGCGCATGCAGGGAGGGTGGCCCGTGGAAATGCGTCCTCTGCATTTCACCCATCCTGCTGCCCCTCCAGTAATACCATGGTCAATTAAACCAGGTATTTGTACTTTTGGGAGTGTGGGCAGGTGCCAAGTCCTGCTGGGAAATGAAATCAGCATCTCCATAAAGCTTGTCAGCAGAAGGACGCATTAAGTGCTTTAAAATTTCCTGGTAGATGGCTGCATTGACTTGATCACTGACTGTGGAAACTGCACACTGGACTTCAAGCAACTTGGATTCTATGCCTCTCCACTCCAGGTCCTCCAGACTCTGGGACCTTGATTTCCAAATGAAATGCAAACTTAACTTTCATCTGAAAAGAGGAATTTGGAACACTGAGCAACAGTCCAGTTCCTTTTCTCCTTAGCCCAGGTAACGTCTTTGTAGCCCATGTCCAGGATACGCCTGTGCGCGGTGGCTCTTGATGCACTGACTCCAGCCTCAGTCCACTCCCCCAAATTCTTGAATGGCCTTTGCTTGACAATCCTCTCAAGGCTGCGGTTATCCCTGTTGCTTGGGCACCTTTTCTGACCACACTTTTCCTTCCACTAAACTTTCTATGAATATGCTTGGATACAGCTCTCTGAACAGCCAGCTTCTTTAGCAATGACCTTTTGTGGCTTAACCTCCTTGCGGAGGGTGTCAATGACAATGTGGATTGCCTTCTGGACAACTGTCAAGTCTTCCCCATGATTGTGTAGCCTATTGAACCAGACTGAGAGACCATTTAAAGGCTCAGGAAACCTTTGCAGGTGTTTTGAAGTAATTAGCTGATTTGAGTGTGACACCGTGAGTCTACAATATTTAACTTTTTCACAATATTCAAATTTTCTGAGATACTGAATTTTGGGTTTTAATTAGCTATAAGCCATAATCATCAAAATTAAAACAAATAAAGGCTTGAAATATTTCACTTTGTGTGTAATGAATCTATATTATATATGAGTTTCACTTTTTGAATTGAATTACTGAAATAAATGAACTTTTCCATGATATTCTAATTTATTGAGATGCACCTGTATATAAATAGATATAAAGCAAGTAAAATGCCATAAATTGATGTATTGATTTTAAATGGGATAAAACATAATAGGAATTTAATAAAAGTAGTATATTATAGGGAAGTGTAGAAGAAGTTTTGAGTCTATTTAAACATAATAGGTTTTGGAAATAACACCTTTCTGTAAGTCTGTTTTGCTTCTAAAGAACTTAGGCTAAGTGCTGCTTCAGCATGTATGTATTGTACCTTCATAGACCAGAACCAGTATGACCACATATGTACCAAGGATACTTCCTGTCAGGTGACATCAAATTATAATCTCTATCTTTATCAGTTAGTGTCCCACAAAGGTGTACATGTGTTGATGTGTTTGTTTTTTTCACTGATGTAAATGTTGGTGTTTGACTACCAGTCGATTTCAAAGTCCTCTATGAAGGTATCCCTGAGGAAGAAGTCAGTGTAACCTCTACCTGTTCCTTCATTATGCCAGATATCCAAACATACATTCACTGGACAAAAGACAACTCTGGAAGAACTCTCACCCAGACATTGAGTAGGCCTATTGCAGACTCAGAGCATCACACTAGTACACACACACACACACACACACACACACACACAGACACACACACACACACACACACACACACACACACACACACACACACACACACACACACACACACACAGTACTTTCACTACACTGTTGGACACATGTTTATGTGTCTTCTACCACGTAGCTCTTCCCTGTTGTGAAAAATGATGAAAAATATATGACATTTCAACACAATACAGCATAAAACATTGACATATTTACAAGGTTGTGCACTATGGCATATCCTATGATTGTGGCAGCTGAAGTAGTAGAACTGTGGGGGGGAGGGGGGGGTTGCAGTAGTGTGTAGCATGACAACACGACGAATGACAGTGAGTGAGTGTGTGTGTATGTGTGTGCATGTGTGTGTGTGCATGTAAAATAGTAAAAGCTAAATTGTAAGAAATAAGGTGTCCAATCACTGATTGGACGCATTGATTGAATATGTAGGCCTAGGCCTATATGAAACTCTAAATTAAATAGAAATACACAAAATATCACTAATGAGCCAAATTAATCATTCATAAATCACAGAAATGCCAAGTGATCTAGTTCAGGTATTCTTTTTTGTCCATAAAGCCTAAAAACCTTTTATTTTGAAAACCAATTAGAGTGTCAAATCATGTGTATCCAGGTACCGAGGGCAGATTTATTAAAACATGACATAATCGAGTCTTAATTAGATGAAACACAACCGAAAGAATTTCTGAATTCACCGGTCCCCGAGGGGAAAATAAAGATAGCATTAAAATAGCCTCAGAACATACAGGAAGGATCACTTAAGCGAATCAGATTAGAGCCCCCACTCTCTCTTAACTAAACATCAAAAGCAAAGTACAGTGCAATTTCAGATGCATAGAGCAAAGTGTGCAAAAATCGTAAGCAGGCCTATTCACTGTGCAATCACCCCTTAGAGACAGGACATTTATTGTGGGAACGGAATTGTGTTTCAGAATATTTTTATTTCTAGAAATGAACCACAAATACGAGAGCAATGTCCAGAACGTGTCCAGAAAACCTCTCTCCTTGGACAACTGTCCGGCTGGAGGGTCGATACCGCCGGAAATAGATTACAGTGGGCTGAGAGACTCGAACAGGCTAGGGTGGACTTGACCTAGATCCACTCACAGAGCCCCAAAAGAACATCCCTCGTCATTTGAAATTCAAAGGAGACCATTCCGAGGGTAGTATGCAGCATCTGACTCCTGCGTCGCCGAAAATATAATTCCATATTTATAATGTCTACAGGATAATGTTACACTGCCTGCCAGTCTTGGTTCCAGAGGGGTATTAGCATTCGTTCTACTAGGGTTTGGATGATTTTCATCATCCATATCAAGGAAAATACTACAATTACTATAATTAACCATGAGTACTATACTATACATTTTTACTAGAATTCTCCAATGTGATAGTCAACCCCTTGCAAGTAATCCTCATAGAGATAATGTGGAAATGCTAAATGCCCAAATGCTATATCACGAATTGCGGATGTGAACACTGCAGAGGGAAATGTTGCAAAGCCCAAAGTCTGCAGGCACAATAAATAGCATTTTGCCCAATCAATGAGCGGCTACCGAGGACGAGGAGGTCCGTTATTTAGGTGGGACCACGGTTCCTTGGTTGTAACCTGTACAACCGCTCTGAAAGCTAACGGTTATTCCTACTGACAGGCTGTCTAGCGTGGCGCTATCCCACCGGCGGTCACTGCCGCCACCGGCCCTCTGGCGAGACCAGCAGCGGGTCTGCTCCCCCAGTCTGAGGGGAACCTTCAGGTGTGTGTCCTTGGTATCAGTATGGACAGGTGGCAGGCAGAGGGAGGAGCGAGATCACTCCGTCTTCCGTTATATTTAGAAGAACGCATCGGAGGGAATTATGAGAATATTTGCCTCGAGGTCACACTTTACATAATTATTCAATAACCAATCGCCTCTGCTCCCTCCCTTGTCACTCAACACACCCTGGATCTATGCGGGGGGGGGGCGGTGGGGGGTACGAATCAACCAATCAGAGGAGGCACAGCAAGACTTTGAGTAGGACTTTCTCAGCCGTCTGCAGAATGGGGGGGACCGGGAATAGGAATAGAATAACATACAATAAAAAAGTGTTGACCACAGGTGGCCTCATATTACATTGCAGGTTTTTATTTAGATCTTAACAAAAGACACCCAGCGCATGCAGTAAAAGGATGAAATGAAACGTTTAGATTCAGCTGACCCAAGGTTCGCTCCACAAGAAACAGAACAAGAACAAGATTTAACAAGTCGATTGGAATACCATAACCCTATCGCCTTTAGTTAAAATCAAACTAAACATATAAAACATGGCCCTGGGTTTTTTATATTCATGGGTTATAAAATCCATTAAACCAAAATTAACATAATGAATGTAACCTGTTGCAGACTTATGGAGTGTATAAGTGTTTAACGGTGGGTTTGGGGACCGTGTGGAATTGGTGAGATGCTTGAGGGTTGAACAAACCTCCCTGAATATTGTACCTGAAAAGCTACAGCCTACATAGTTAGTTACATCAGTATCATCACATTGGAATAACATTTTGATGATAATGATAATAATATAATAATAATAACGATGATGGTGATGATGAGGGTGGTGAGGATGAGGATGGCTGAATAGATGGATGAATATGGTCTGTGTAGATAATTTGGGTTTTTGCTAATGAGGGTTTTTTTCCAGGGCTGTGTAGGCCAACAAGTCCACCTAGACTGGGCAATTAAAGCCTTTCGACTTGATCTTTACAATTACAGGGAGCTGATGGAAAGGGCTGCAAGCTGGAGCCGATGGAGCCAGTGGTTCAGAAAATAGGATGTTTACCCAACTGGGTAGGTTGTGAGGGGTCTACCACTTTAATTAAAGAATAATTGTCATTAGCCTATATAATAAGATGTAGCCCTATAATAGAATCCCCCACTTAGTGATAGTAGCTTAGTAGTCGTAGTTGTTGCAGTCCTGTTGTATCATGCAGTATTAACTATCAAATTAGCTTCTCAGAGTTCAATTATGTTGATAATGAGTATTTATAATATGTCAGGAATAAACGGCCAATAACGTGTTTATAATGCACAGACTTCATTGAGCAATATGATATGAACTGATGAGCCTGATTATAAGCGGATACTTGATAGCAATGCTAGCACCAGGGCCAGAAACACAGCAAACTCACTCGAGAAACGCGCAACAATAAGTTGTAATTTTATAGAACGAAAAAGCTTGAGAAAGAGACATTTTAACTAAGGAAAACAATATTATTGATTTCCAACAACCTCAAAAAAGAATAAGAATAAGCAATATATTGGGGTACAAATAGCAGCCAGGGCTTGTTAATCCATCCCATATATTGCCCTAATAATAAACAATACACACGAGCAAAGAATAATACAAATAAATCATGCAATGATTCTATATCCCCGACCAGGAATAAACAGCGCAACAGTGGCGGTGTGTGTACTCCTCCACGTTGAATACCAATGTGTGTGTCTGGAGCCCCGCGGCGTGGCGCGTGCCCCCTATCAATCAGGCGGCCGCTGACACAGTGGAAATGAGCAAACAGCCCGGTGTGTTAATGCAGGCCCGCACCACGCCGCGCACGCCGCATCCACAACACAGCAACAGCAGCAGCAACAGCAGCAGCGGCAGCGGCGGCAGCGCTTGGGAACGCGCCTCAGCTGGAGTAAAAGATACAGGGATACTTTGAGGCAGAGTAATATAGTCGTGGATAAAGTCAAAGTATCTGATGTCGTTCTGCTTCGATGGATGTCACACCGTTGTCGTCTACTTTATAATTGTACGATTCCCCATTTCCGTTTAGCATTGGAACTAAGCCAGAAAGTGTGTATTTTGCGTTATTTTGGATGTGAACACATACAAGATTATTCACCTTTCCAAATCCCGTCTTGTAAAAGATGAACACGTGAGCTCCAAACACAGATGTCAATGTCATGTTTCTAGCTTCTTGTAAAGATGGCCACCAGGCACAGGCTGCCTCCCCAACCTCCAACCCCAGCTCAGCTCAGCGACGGCCGATAGTTCAGTACGCAATTGCCGTCGTCCTTGTATGCCCCTTCTCTCTCTCTCTCTCTCTCTCTCTCTCTCTCTCTCTCTCTCTCTCTCTCTCTCTCTCTCTCTCTCTCCCTCTCTCCCTCCGTCTCTCCCTCCCTCCGTTGGCCAGTACAACAGGATTTGTCCTTGGCTGTCGGTGACCATCGCTGATTATGGCTCTACTGTATTTTGCCAGCATGAATCGGCCTGCGATTGCCAAGCCCCGGTCTCATCCCCGCCCGACTTACTGGTTGGCCAAACCCTGGGCTCTGGGAGAAAGCATCCCGGAGACCTTCCGCATTGCTTCCATAATTGGACTGAGTGCTCTGGCGAGGCGCGCGCGCACACACACACACACACACACACACACACACACACACACACACACACACACACACACAAAATGATTAGATGAACACTGACAGAAAAAGCAGGCAAATGCACACACACACACACACACACACACACACACACAATATGGTAATCCATCCAAAAGTGAGATTCCACCCAAATGGGACACTTTTGCCTTGTTTCTTAAAGTGCAAGCAGAGGCCAGACCACAAATATAGATACAATATGCAAAGGCCATTCCATTAATATATACCAGTGTGGACTGTGATGAACTATGATGTCCGGCCGAAACCAGGAAGCAGTGGCGGAAGGATTAGATCGAGGTCTGAAACAGGATGTGGAGTCTGAAGCCTCTCTATTGGCAATAAATTGGCTTGTGCTTTTTATGAACCCAGAGAACATTTGAGAGTGCTTTTCATCTTTCAAATCTCTGATGGCTCTTCTGAGGCGATCGAGCCTTTGAAATTGTGGCCCCTACACTGTGGAACGCCCTTCCACTGGACTTATGTTTTATGCCCTCCGTTTTTATGTTTTATTGTTTCTTACGATGTGATGGTCTTATTTTAGTCCTGTGCAGCACTTTGTGACTTTGTCTGTGAAAGGTGCTATATAAATAAACTTTACTTACTTCCTTAAGTCCATGTTCTATGAAGCTAATGTGTGACGCTACTGCTTACGTTGTTTGACTTGGACCCTACCTGCGTAACTTCTGAGGCTTTTGGGGACATCTGAGGTTGTTTGTGTTTTGTTACTCATCATCACTACACGGAGATGGGATGTCCTAGAAAATCTAATTGGGCGTTGGACAGAATGACCCCTATGTTGTCCGAAACAGTGGTTGCGTTTTTAAAACCTCTTTTAAAACCTTTGAATGACTCGGGTGCATCGTCCTTAACAGCCATCATTCAACCCTTCCTAGAAATGCAATGAAGAATTATCCATTACGCGTCCACATTGCATAATATTGATCATTATAAATACATAACAGAATGTCCCAGATGTTAAATAAGGCAAGTATTGTCACTGCACTGCTGCTGTCCGAAATAGTAGCTATGCATTTCTAGAACACACACACACACACACACACACGTGCCGTAGCGTTGACACAAGGCGTGTAGACTGATAGGGAACAGAACACAGTCCAGGAGACAAGGGCATTAGAAGAACGGATGTGTAGGAGAATCTAAGCATCACTCAGTGCACATCTAAACTGGGAAATGTGAGAGTTGTACGTGTGCTGCAGGGGGGGGGGGGGACAGATGCGTTTCTCAGAGGGGTCAGTTGGACTTGCTTAAAACAAAAGGACTTAAAATGACGGCGAGGGGATCAAATGCCCTTCCACCGTCCACTGTACTGTGTGTGGCTTTTTTTTTTTTTATTATAGCATATTAGCATAGAATAGCCTTCTTTTGTCCATTTTACATTGCATTCAGAAGAATTTACACACACACACACACATTGACATACACAACTGTATATTTGCATGTGACGGTTTTCAAACATTTTCAAACAACCAAAACCAAAATCCTTCAGCAGAGACACAAAGCACATGGCAACAACTGCTGTTGCCATGCCAATAGGCTAGCTTAGTATAACCTGCCATTGAACATCAATCTACTGCTACGGAGACATCATGGTGGCCAGCCTTCACCATGACACCTTGTTTCAAGAGCTGCTCTCGATCGTCGGGGCAGTCCCTCTTGCCACTTTTGTTCGTCAATGCGTCACATAACAATTGACTCGTGAACTAAATGAAAACTCATGAACTCAATGAAAGACACAGTGGGAAGAAGACATATGAATTCTCCGATACAACACTGTGTCATTATTTGGCGCACGCAAAGAAGCCACCTGGGGCTGTCGTGACCAATGTGGGCTCATCAAGTGCTTGTTAAATGTGGTGGCGAGCTGCTCTAGTGCTACTCTGCTTTTTTGTGCTACGCTTTTATGCCAAGCTAATGCCATCAGATCCAGCCAGATTGGATTCCGTCGCCCGCTCGACTCTGTCTCCTCCAGCTATAAATTGCTGTTTTGGTGCAAACTGAACTAAACACAGAGACTCGAGAGAGTGTGCGGCATTTCGCGAGTTCAATTTGTCCTCGGATTTTGCAAGTCAGATCAGTCAAAATAAGCGAGTGTGTGTTGCAGTGGGCGGCTCATTACCAGCCACTCTGCGCAGCACACGCTCAGTGGAACGGTTAGGCGGGGAAGCGGCAAATCTTATAACTCGGGGAGCAGAAACCAGAAATTTAAAGGTAATGCGTTTGAGAGACCGGGCTGCGAGTGGATTGTGTTCTGTGTTGTTGGAAGGAATATGAGCAGTGTAAACAAGGCTTCCAGTCAACAATGGATGACAGGGTGAGGTCGAATGGACACATGGTTATGAAATGATGCCCAGGTATCAGGGTATCAGGGTTTAGCTGATGTATTTTAAAAACCGATGCATTTAAAAAAAACTGAAACTGGGGGTGGGGGGGGGGGGGGGGTAATTTTTGTAGTTAACTTCTTCTTAAACTCCATGTATCTCTAGTGTAAATCACTTTGGATAAACACATCTGACTAAACAGTAAATATGAAGTATCAAGTATCAAACACTGGGATTAGGCCTATATGTGTAGTATTCAGGCTCTCATTTCTCTAGCAGCAGGAAGTTGCGCAATCCCAAGGCTAGAGACCTTGGATTTCCTTTCCTTTTAATGAAAGTCATCAAACACTTTGCAAAGATCACCACAAAAGGCCTTGCAGGCCTAATGGAAGTCGATGAATACTTTAATTTACTCCAATTTGGATTCAATTATTCTCGACCGCAACATGTCCCATTTAACTGTTGCCAGCATCCCCTGCAGTGCTTCAGTCGCTGTACCACTACCACCACCAGCATCATCAGCATCCCCACCACCTCCTCCATCACCATCACCAACACCACTACCACCACCACCACTAGCATCATCAGCATCCCCACCACCTCCTCCATCACCAACACCACCACATCACCCCCACAACCACCTCCTCCACCATCACCAGCACCACCAGCCCCGCCGCCACCACCACCATCAACATCATCACCACCCCCGCCACCACCACCATCAACATCATCACCACCACCACCACCTCCACCACCACCACCACCACCACCACCACCACCACCACCACAATCACCAGCTCCATCACCATCGCCGCCGTGTGGTGACCATCATCACATTGAGTGCTCTACACAGTCCTGTTTTACTGCACAGTCTGCCGGTAGGAGGCCAGACATCCGCTCGCCATCCATCCCATCCCATCTACTGTGTGTCGCCATGACGCCAAGGAGAAGATACCTCCCTGTCTCCTCCTCTCCTCCTCCTCCTCCTCCTCCTCCCTTTTGGTGGAGGAGGATGTGGGCTGAATTTTGAGCAGCCCACGCCGGGGCTACAGTGAGGAGGTATCTCATAGCCTTTAGCCGATGAATGTTTAATGGGTCTGGAGAAGCTGACGAGGCTGCATCGGTCGGCGCTCTGTAAGATGAGACGGGGGCGGAGGAAGCTGAGGCTGGCAGGAGTGGAGAGGCTGCGGGTGTGTGTGCGTGTGTGTGTGTGTGTGCGTGCGTGGCTGGGATACAGTTTGACATATTGACACATTTACAAAAAAAAGGTCATAAAGACAAAGTATACATTTTATGTGACAGGGGTATAAACAGCACACTGGTCTGAATATGACCTCACATGCGGCACAATACACACCAGACACTATTAATTCAAAGGTTATACCAGAGGTAGTGTCTAACATGGAAATGATAGTAATCTAGTTCTACTATCATAACCAAGCTATCTATGTGACATTTTCATTCATCATAACCGGGGAACCATGTCATCGAGGCAAGGAGAGGGCAGGCTTTGGGCAATGGGAACTCTTCAGCTTAAGGACAGGCATCAACTGGAGTTAGCAAGTCTGCCGTGTCTAGATGTCAGGGGGTTTATTACCAACAGGGACGGGGCCAATCGACATGACACAGCCCCAGAACACACTACCACCCTGCTTTGTGTTGTTAACATTAGAGAAGATTGAGAAACAGCTTTTAAACAAGCTAGTAGTAGGCTAAATGTGTTCTGCAGGTCAAATTGTGAAAATGTAAATGAGAAGTGTTTAATTAATTACTCGCCATCAACTCCTCTGACTTCAGTGATGGAGTGTGACCTACACCAATCCACCATGGTCGATAAGCACCGCGTTATCATTGCATTTCATTGGCGCCACCACTGTACAATTTACCAAACAGCACACTGACTGTATGAAGCAGAGATTGCTCGTGAGGTGGTAGCAGTAGTGGTTGAACTACACCTCCGAAGGCTGCCCTGGGAGGGAGCTGTAATGCCTGAGAGGCTGAGTGCTACGCTAGTGCAGGGCTAAATGCAGGCCTTCCTCGGGGGGCTCGTGTATCAGGATGTGGAGCTCTCGGATGTGTTCGGGAACCCCCAGATGGCTCTGCAGTGGCGATGGTACACCGGCAACGTCTCCAAACAACCAACCACACACACACACACACACACACGCACACACACAGATCATTTGTGCAGAACAAACTCCAATCTAATGCGCAGAGTACCGCCTTGACAACAACAGTTGGCACAGCACAACTAATGTATGAGTGTCAGGCACATACAGGGTTAAAACAACAGGGTCATCCTAACACATGAATGAGCTGGGGCACCTGAGACAACGATGATCCATATGCCATGACACAAAAATGTACAGTTAAAATGTATTTATTTATTTACCAGGGACAGTGCACAATCATTAATCAGTTTCTACATCAATTTAAATGTGCCAGAGTTAGCTAATGAGCACATTTTCCGTCTGTAGTACCTGGGCAGGTTATTACAAATTAGCAGCCTAAAATACAAAGCTTCAGCGGTCACAACAGTACAATACAACACAACACAATACAACACAGCACAACACAACACAGCACAACACAATACAACACAAAACAATGTATGAATACAAGCGTATAATGCATCTTTCTTTGAAAGATGCATTATAGAATTTCAAAAACATTTTAAAGGCTATTTCAAGATGCACTCCAATCCAAAAGTAAGAATACCTGACGTAAGTCCTTATTTGTGCATCTGAAACTGTTTGTGCATTTGTATTTTGAATATTGGTGGGGAGTGACAGTTGAATGAACCACCCGCACTTCCACTCTTCAAGGGACTCAGCTAAAAACGTATCTCCCCAAGGACAATAACTCCTAAATAAAAACATTAGCAGGTTATGGTGCAGCTGCCAATGCCGAGATTATTCTATGAAATCATATGTGGTGGTAGGCCTCTATTTCATACAAGATCAGCAACACAATTCACTAATGTATTCAACTATTAACTATATTAACTATTAAGTATTTTAAAATAATAGATTGAAAGGGAGGGTTAAAAACCCTACTTCTAGCCTAATACGTAGCCAGGCATGTGTCATGGAATACCATAGTTTGTCCATTGGGCAGAACGACGACTAGAAAGCAACTCTTCAGCCATACTAAATTCTATTAGAACCTCTCACCCCTCCGTGGGCATATGCAAACTTGTTCCCTGGCTGCTCCTTGCAGGCTTGATACATAATTTAACTAACACAGGAAGACAATAGCAGATAAGGGAGGCTTCAGCCCCCCTACACACACACACACACACACACACACACACACACACACACACACACACACACACACACACACACACACACCACACACACACACACACACACACACACACACACACACACACACACACACACACACACACACACCATCCCTCCTCCTCACAGACATTGCCAAAAGGCTCAGCACATAATGACAATGCAAGACAGTACCAGCATGAACCTGTCCACCACCACACTTTATTATTAAATTACTTTATTCATTAGGCTAAGTCATGCAAAAGACTCTTCTGCATTTATGACTGTGTCGCCTGCATTTTTCATGGCACCATAGTGCAGATCTCTGGACTAGCCTATATGGATCATGCAACGGAGCTAATGCTATCCGTACTGTTCATTTCGCTGTCACTTTTACATCCACTGACTTACAGTGGTTTTAGATGTCATTAAGAAGAGGTAGGGAGGGTTCAGGACAACCTTCTCAGATTGTATTCTGTTCTTACTGCCATAGTCTCGTTGCAGATCAAACATACAGGCTTTGGTCCCACATTACTGAAAAGATCACCGTCCACTTGAATTGCAGATTTTCAGTGTCTAGGCCCTTGGCCTTTTCAATGTGTACAGTGACATTTTAGCTCCCAAAACCTTTTTTTGGCCACAGCAGACACAGACGGTTGGGATAAAGTGGATAAAGTGGATTTCCTCATTCTTGATCATAAAGAACAGCTTTTTTCCAGGGAAAGTTGATTGTTTATGTTCTGCGGATCCGCCTGCAATTGAGCAGGCCTGCCCTCGCCGCCACCACACTATCTATCCTGCTTTCACATCTGTTACTATGGCATCATGGACAAAAGAATTCAATGTCATCCTACAGGAATTCTGCACAAGTACACAACATTAGCAACCATTGAAACTCAAAACTATTGAAAAAATGCCTACGCTCCACGGCTACATGCTACAGCGATACCCTTGGAGAGGTCAGTGACACCATGTTCCTATTAGGTAGCTAGCGGAGCTGAAGCACCCACTCAAGTGTGCATCTTATCGATGATTTATAACCACCTACTATACAGAATGCAATCTCCTTACTTCCTCGGGAGGGGCAAAGGACATCACGCAAAGGCAGTGGCTGCATGTTCTTGCTGTTCATTAAATATCGCCTTCCCACGTACCATAACGTTAAAAGCTCTGGTCTCTTGGTGGTGGTGGTGGTGCTGGTGGTGGCGGTAGTGTGTGCCACTGTGTTCACAGGTCTCAACTGGTAACACACTGACCTTAGTATCAACCAAGTTCTGCAGACCATTCTCATTCATAATTCAGGGAAAGGTTCAGCAGAGACCTAGGCTACGTCCCAGTGCATCTCTTGTCGACGATCACACACTAGATCACACACTGTGCACACACACACACACACACACACACCCACACACACATCACCGCACCCCGCCCCTCGCTCACCTTAACGGACTGGTTCACTGAACTAAAATGGAGGATATACCGGGGGCCTTGGGGGAAGTGACAGCAGCCCTCAGTCAATGCTCAGTCCATTGATTGACAGCTGAAGGTTGGTGACTTTTATGGAGCGTGCCATTTGCCCCAGGCCACGGGGGTGCTGCTTTTCATCAAGCTCAATCAAAGGGAAGAACCCCCTCACCCCACCCCGCCGCTGAATGAATCATAAGTCCCTTTCATACCGCCTGTTTAAGCAGGGAATGTTGCGGCTTTATTCCGCCTCAGCTTCTGTGTAAAAGGTACAGACACTGGATGGAAGAGGGGGGGGTGGATGTGTTTGTCACGCCTTTAAGCCAGCAGCGGAGGTAGTGACAATCACGGATGTCCGGGTGTAGAAAGGGTGAACCGGCATGCCGGGACTGGGACAGCTTAGTGGCGTTTTGACGACGCGTTATGTGTGCAAATTTCTTCAATATCTCCTCCAAAGCATTTCTGATCGCGTTGGACACGTTTCTTGAAGAAATTCATCCATTCAAATTGAGCTACGTGGTCCAAACCCAAGTTTGAGTTTTGTAGGCACTTTTTCACGAGCTAGCAGGATCCACTTCTAAACAGCAACATGCTATGTAAAAGCACACACACGGACGACATTATGCCGGCTTTTTCCGTTCTGTGTGAAAAAGCAAAGCCAGCATATTGATAGCTTATCTTCATCATCTTCTTTACAGCAACACTGCGGGATCACTGTATTAAAAGAGCAACAGACGGTCCAAGGCTAATTAACACGCTGTCACAGATGAGTCACCTGTAAATAACCTATTATATTACCAAGATTCCCAAGATTGCCATTTTGAAAAGCATAGTTTGTGTAAAATTATCTGGAGGATCGACATTGACAGTTTTCCACAGGGTTTTGTCTCTCTCAAAAGAGTAACGTTGTTAGCGTTGTCATTCTCTTTCACCTTGTTACAATAAATAAATGTAAATAAACCTGTTGGCATTCAGCTATGTCAGGGGTGTTCCTCTCGTTTATCGTGTACCCAACAATATAGGCTAGATTAACCCTGCAATCCTACAGAGATACGACGCAACCAAACGTGAAACATCCCTACAAACTCTGCTTGTGTTTGGCATACAATCGAGCGCAGATAACAGTTGGACAATTACATTTCTAAAAATAACAACTGGCCAACTGTGAATTGTTGCGGATGCTCTGAGAACGTTGAGTCTGTGTTTGCGATAGGATTGGAAAGCCTCTGTAACGGGGTTAGCAGGGCTTGAGAACCGACGTGAGCCAGGAATTTAGAAGATAATTTTACAGCACAGGGAGGGACTGGCGCTGATTGGGCTCTGTGGCTCGCACGCGGGGGGAGACACACATACCTAAAAGGACACACGTGTGTGTGTGTGTGTGTGTGTGTGTGTGTGTGTGTGTGTGTGTGTGTGTGTGTGTGTGTGTGTGTGTGTGTGTGTGTGTGTGTGTGTGTGTGTGTGTGTGTGTGTGTGTGTGTGCTACGATTGCACAGAGCCAGACAGGAAGGAGCACACACACACACACACACAACGGAGACAGGAAGTGAGCTTTTATCAAAGTCTAAGGGAGCATTGAAATTGACTCATATTCCAGGGAGGGATAGTGATATGGTGTACATGCGCTGTCCAAGGCAACTCTATGGATCATTACTGGAAATGGAGCCATCAAAAAGTGTCCCAAGAAATTGCTGAGCGACTCAAAACTTGAGGGTACACATGCATTATTTGCCGTTTGTTTTAACGTCGTGTCAATTGTGTTTGTTTATGTCACTGCAGGAGGCCTATGGCATTCACTTCAGCATAAGCAGTCACCATTGGTTAATCTTGAATTCCTTCAAGATTAACCAAAGGTACTGTCTGCACCGGTTACTATAACAACATCTATAACGTGTACTGTGGCACACCTTGTGTACTGTGATTAAAGCTGCACTGTGATTAAAGTCACTTTTTCACTGCAGCCATGTGGCTTGAACTACTTGAACGTATGTAATATATTAATACTATTTAACTACTTATTTATTCACACACACCATTGCTCTCCACAGACCAAAGTGATAGATACACAAGTTGATTGGGCTGTGGGTGGATTAGTTCATTGTTTAATGTTGAAAAAGTGATGGTTTAGATGCGGTTATGACGTATTTATACTTAATTGGATCAATTGTTGTTTTTTGGGGGGCAGCGAGGTTTACTATTCAAAAGATACAATTCTCCATCTTTAGCCCACTATGTGAATACTTGCCAGGCATGTTTGAGTCTGCATTTGTCAGGACAAGGACAAATTAGACTTTGTAAATTATGTACTACGAAAATTATGTCTGGTGCTACTGAGACTTGTGTTCCATTCCTGTCTTGTGAGCATGACCCTGCAATGGATTGTGGTCATTTCTAGCATTGTCCTCTGCCGTGCGGCCACAGAAAGCCAGTCCACCACAACCCTGACCGGAAACATTAGGCAGGTCAAACAATGGGCCTTGTTGAAGCCAAGCCTTGGAGGTAGCTTTGAAAAGAGAAAAACTACGACTACCACTGCCACGCGACTCTCTTCTCTCACCATCACAGGTGACAGACGCCATGTGTTACAAACAAATCGTGACTCGGACCTTTCGGGTGACCTCACTGCACGATGGTCCTGTTCCGGTTCGAACCCTGGGGAAAGGGCCTTATATGCTCTCTGTGTTCATGTGGGTTTCTGCCCACACCATCAGCCTACATGTTAGGTGAATACTCCTGTCTGTCTCCTCTCTATCAGACCTACATGTTAGGTTAATACTCCTGTCTGTCTCCTCCCACACCATCAGACCTAGGCCTACATGTTAGGCAAATACTCCTACCTGTCTCCTCCCACACCATCAGACCTACATGTTCGGTTAATACTCCTGCCTGTCACCTCTCTATCACACCTACATGTTAGGTTAATACTCCTGTCTCCTCCAACACCATCAAACCTACATGTTAGGTTAATACTCCTGCCTGTCACCCCTCTATCAGACCTACATGTTAGGTTAATACTCCTGCCTGTTCCCTTGAGCAAGCCACCAGCAGTAGGCCTGGAGATGATGGTTCCTGGGCACTGCACTGCGGCTGGCTGCCTACTGCTCCTAGCGATCCGAGTGATGGCTTAAATACAGTGATCACATTTCGTTGGACAAATAAAGAATCTTCTTCTTCTTCTTCAAATAAAACAGCATTTCCTTTCAAAACCAATGTTTCCATCTCACTACACACACACACACACACACACACACACGCGTTAGCGACACGTGGCGTGCTGGCGGCCAGGCCTCGTGGCGCCCGAAGACGTGTGTGTTAAGTTGGGCAATGAGTGGCGTTTACCTCACAGCTTAGTTATAATTACTTCAACTTAGTCGGAGGCAGACAGCCGGTTAGCGGGCATATGTTCACGTCCGGTTAAAGACTCACTTGTTCCCTGAGGGGAGGCTGTCTGTTACTGCATGTGAGAGTGTGTGTGAATGTGTGGGTGTGTGGGTGTGTGTGCATGTGTTTGTATGTGTGTGCATTTTTCCACAGATTTGTAGATGCCAGTATGGTGGCAGACGGTGCACATTGGGCACACGCCGTGCACCCTGAGCCTCGATTAACAACACTCACCATGTCACCCAGCAGCACTGCTGAGAGACCACAGAGCTGGAGGGAGGCAGACACACACAGACAGACAGGCAGGCAGACAGGCAGACAGAACAGACAGGCAGACAGGCAGACAGGCAGACAGACAGGCAGACAGACAAAAATAAATAAAAAAAGGGGATGATTTGAGGCAGATGAAAGGAGGGATGGCAGAGTGGAAGGGGTCGTGGGAAAGAGAGAGAGAGCGAGAGAGAGAGAGAGAGAGAGAGAGAGAGAGAGAGAGAGAGACAGAGACAGAGACAGAGACAGAGAGAGGGAGAGAAAGGCACTCTGACACATATCCAGGGCTGTCACTAAGTCAGGCCATTTTCCAGCTGCTAGGTACAGAGAGCAGCACTGTGTGTGTGTGTGTGTGTGTGTGTGTGTGTGTGTGTGTGTGTGTGTGTGTGTGTGTGTGTGTGTGTGTGTGTGTGTGTGTGTGTGTGTGTGTGTGTGTGTGTGTGTGTGTGTGTGTGTGCGTGTGTGTACATTTGTGCATGCAGTGTGTTTGTGTGTGTGTGTGCATCTGTGTGCATGTGTGGGCAGTTGTGTGTGCGCTTCAGTGTGTGTGTATGTGTGCATTCATGTGGATGTGTGGGCAGTTTTTTGTGCACTTCAGTGTGTGTGTGTGTGTGTGTGTGTGTGTGTGTGTGGTGTAGGGTCAGGGGTAAAGTTAAACAAGCATTTTAGGAGGGCACCCTCCCAAATCCCCAAACTACACAGAGCGGCCCTCCACCCTCCTCACCTTCCTCTGTGATTCAGAACCAGGAGCTCTAACCGCCCAGCAGGGGAGCCCTCTCTGACTCTCTTCTGAGAGACAGAGAAGCCACACACAGTCTCTTTTGGCGGGAAAAATTCCCTACACGTGTTCTCCTTCCAAGATGCAGCAGATTACATAATTGTTTGACACAATGCGTTTGGCAAAGTCTGAGTCGGCACGGCAGCCGGCACGAGTGTTACAGACACAGCGCTGGCGTTCGGACGCCAAATTGGTCTCCATAACGTCCGTGTTTCTGAGTAAAACAGGACGCGTTTGTGAGGGGCAGAGCATATTGGAGGCTCCTGCCTGTTGGAGGAGGCCCAAATGGTGCTACGGTTGGATTGGCTAGCATCTGGCTGTTTGAACATATTGATGGAATCAAACTGTAATCAAAAGTTTATTCTGTTACTTTAACTCAGAAAATAAAATCCAATAATGTGGGGATGTGTCAAACCAGGTTAAAGACAAAAAAACACAATATTTTCATTTAATTTCATTGTTCGCAGAAAGTAAATCTTGAAATAAATGCGTTTCAATGACTCAATAAACTGTAGAGATCCCACAAGTGTTCTGCTGCGTCTCGCCGCTAAAGAGCTCCAGTGATCGCCAGCGCAACATCAATCGGCGTCTTATCACCATCGCCGCAGCACAGATGCTGTCCCACTTTCCAGCGTCCCCTCCTCTCCTCCTGTCCTCTCCCCTCCTATCATCCATCTCTCCTGTCCTCCCCTCTTCCATCACCTCGTCGCCTCTGTCCCTCACTCCTCTTTTATCTCCCCTCATCTCCTGAACGAAGGTGAGGGATGTGTCATCTTCCACTATTTTCTCCTCTCCTCTCCTCTCCTCTCCTCTCCTCTCCTCCCTCTATCGCCACCTCCTCTGCTCCCTCCTCTGCTCCCTCTGCTATCCTCCTGTCATTTGTTACTGTCTTCTCCCATTGTCTCCTCTCTATTCCTCCTTATTTCCTACTCTCTTCTCTCCTCTCCTCTCCTCTCTATTCCTCCTTATTCCCTACTCTCTTCTCTCCTCTCCTCTCTATTCCTCCTTGTTTCCTACTCTCTTCTACTCTCTGTCCTTGCCTCCGGTGTCTCCTCCTCCTCCTCTCACCTCGCCTCTTTCACTCTCCTCTCTGCTTTCTCATCTCCACTTCCCCTCCCAACCTTATATACTCTGTCCTGTCCTGTCCTCTTTACCCTCCCTTACATCAGCTCCCGGCTCCCTGCACACACCACTCCACATCACCCCACACCCCACCATGTGCATAGCAGGAGGCGAGGGGGGGGGGGCACTGTAGTGTCAATCATTCGCTCAATTATTCAATTAGTTGACCGCTCAATCCATCTCTCTAGCCGTCTCTCTCTCGCTCTCTCTCTCTCTCTCTCTCTCTCTCTCTCTCTCTCTCTCTGACCACTGCCCTGCATGTTCTATCGGGTGCTTGGGACAAAATAGCAAAGGTGGAGACACACCTTTGTGTGTGTGTGTGTGTGTGTGTGTGTGTGTGTGTGTGGTGTGTGTGTGTGTGTGTTGTGTGTGTGTGTGTGTGTGTGTGTGTGTGTGTGCATGCCTCCACGCACACACACACACAGACACAGACACACGTTTGACCGCACACACACACACACACACACACACACACACACACACACACACACACTAAAGGTGCCATGGTCTATATTGATCCGTCTTCTCTGGGAAGAACTGCTGATTTAGATTCACCGGCTAGAATAAGAATAATGCGAAAGGTGAAACTGAAAAGCCATCTGAGATGTACACTGAAGGCGAGGAGACCTATCGATTCATACATAAATTAAGAAAACACAGAAATGTGAAATATTTTCACATTCAGAGTAGTGAAACAACTGAAGCATGCCTATAACACGTGTGTATTTTTTTTCTTCTAACAATGTCTAACCATATCCAACAATGTCAAGTCCTGCGAGCAATGTGTCGTGCTGCCCAATGATCAGTTCCAGTGCGTTGAGAACATTTTTTTTTTTTTTGCCAATGCAACCATAATGCAGATCTCGCACAGCAGCACTCCCCCGTGTGGACACAGCGGGTAGTGCGGCGCTGCCTCGGGAACAGGTCCCCCCCCAAGGAACAGGTTAAAACACTCCGTCTACTCCCAGCACTTTACGCTTATTCGCATTTTCACACATCATTACCAAAATATACAGTCGTCAGCACGTCGCCCAACAGAGACAGAGATGAAAACTTGTGGAGGCCTACGTGTCGGCCATAGCAATTAAAACACCGCTGATATTTTATTTAGAATTAATTATTATTAGTATTATTATTATTATTATTACAAACCACTGATTACGTCAACGTAGCTGTACTGCTCGCCATACACGGGATTGTATTCTTCTATTTTGGTGAGCAAAATAGCCGAGTGAGGCAAGCAATGTTTCAGTTTATGTATGACTTTTATCCCATCTATCTGACATAATATAATAATATCCCGATCGGGCCGTTTCCTCTTCGTATGACAGTTAAGTCAGGGCAGGCGGGCGGGCGGGCAGGCAGGCGTGGTAATAAAGCGCAAAAACGTACCAAAAAAAAAACTAAGAAACCAAAAAAGTGCATACAAAAAAAAAGATTTAAAAACTTGAGCAAATAATACAAAACTAAATATATATATATATATATATGTAAAAATAAATATATAGATAAATAAATAAATAAATACTTGGACTCACCTTGAGCCGCCGTCGCCCGGGTGCCGCTGCTGAACACACTTGCTATCAAAGTGGCCACATACCAAATCATAGTACTGTCACCGGCCGCCACTAACACACCTCATCCTATCTCAAAGTGCCCCCTTCTCAGCCTCGAGGAGCCGCCGCCAGCCGCCAGCCGCCGCTACCGGGTATCCGTCTTCTTCTTTTAGTCGTGCCCGGACCACCCTCTCTCTCTATCTCTCTCTCTCTCCTCCTCCTCTCGCATCCTCTCCTCTCTCTCCCGTCCCCTCTCTCTCCTCTCTCTCCCGCTCTCTCTCGCTCTCTCTCTCTCACACCTAAGCGCAGTGCTACCGACCCCCTCTGGCGCCGCCCACACGCCGTCTGATTGGTGCGTGCGGGAGGAGGGCGGGGTGGGGGGTGGATGGAACGCGGCACGCTGATTGGTGCGTGTGGCACGTCGCTCTCCGCGGCTCCTCCCCCTCCTCCTCGTCGTCGTCGTCCTCGTCGTCGTCGTCGATGCCTCTTCTTCAAGGTGAGTTGTTGCAGCGTGTGGAGCCGTGCGCTGCTGCAGCATCATCATTATGCGCAATAAATAACATCAAATCAAATCAAATCAAATAGGGATGGTACATTTTGAAATGTCAGATAAATAAACGGTGTCTGCTTTTAACGTTGTGTGACTATTTTTGCTCAACCCGGGCTGTCATGTAGTCACAGGTCTCATCAGTGTCAGTGTTGGCTGTTTACAGTATGAGGACACATTTCTTTTCATTCCTCGTTCAGATTCAATGTATTCAGAAGCCGTCGTGAGTCAGCGGAGCCCTGCCCTGATAACCAGCACAGCAGATCCACTCCAGATCCAGCTGTGATCCCACTGATTCACCACCGCCGCCGCCACCCTTGCTCATAGGGCACCCTGCTCATAGGGCACCCTGCTCATAGGGCACCCTGTCTCGCGTCGATACGTCATCCACCACCTCTACGCCTCCTCTCATGTACTGGAGAGGACATTGCGCCCTGGTGGTCACAATCCTTTCTTCTAGTATTAAATAGGTCTACTACCAGACGATACTATACATACAGTATGGATGTATTATGGCCAAAGCTTGCAGGTTTACAGAATTAGGTCAGACGGGCATGCGGTTGAAGCAGACAATGAAGCGACAGAATCATACTATACGCTATGGTGAAACGTGGAATAGTAGGCCTATATATTCTGAATGATTTAGTATGAAAATGCCTTTTCAGTTTAGAGGGCTTTGGCCATCTTCTTGTTAAAGTAAGTTGGGTCTTCCTGTACAGGGGTTATGTATATTGATTCTGGCATGGAGTGGCTGTTAACGATTGGTTTGTGATGAGTGTGGCACTAGGAAGCCTACGAGTGCCCCAATCTCCAATACTCTTTTTTCCAATACTTTTTTTTTTTTTAATGTGATGCAAATGACATCATTTTGGTTTGTGCCTCGACCCAAACTCACCCGACGAGCCACCGTTCATCACCAGCGTCACCTCCCATGTGCAATTACCCAGAGGAGGGAGACGTAACTCTCCATTTGGCTTTCCCTTGAGTTGGCCAGGCTCTTTGATCTGTGCTGTCTCTCCCTCTCTGTGTGTCTCTCTCTTTCTTTCTTTCTCTCTCTCTCTCTGTCTCTCTCCCTCTGTCTCTCTCCCTCTCGGTCTCTCTCCCTCTCTCTGTCCCTCTCTCCCCCTCTCTCTCTATCTCTGTCCCTCTCTCCCCCTCTCTCTCTCACCCCCCCCCCCCCCCTCGCCATCTCTCTCCCTCTCTCTGTCCCTCTCTCCCCCTCTCTCTCTCGCCCCCCCTCTCTCTCCCCGCTCTCTGTCTCTCTCTCCCCCTCTCTCTCTCTCGCTCCCCCCTTCTCTCTGTCTCTCTCTCGCCACTCATATTAAGTATTATCCTGCTCTCTCTAAAGCTCTCGCCACCGCTCTGCAGTGATGACCTCTGCCGTGTCTTGTCTTCCCCCAGCCCCGGTCTCTCCGTCCGTAGGCCTGAGAGGCATCCACTATATTTTCTTTTTTGTGCTGGCAGTCGGGCGGGCCTCCCCTCCCCTCCCCTCCCCTCCCCTCCCTCAGCAAGAGACGCATGTCAGCATCTCTGACAGAGACATGGGTGCTGTACACACACACACACACACACACACACACACACACACAGAGCAGCTGAGAATCCTCTTCCTGTCTTTTCTGTGTTTACCAGCAGCCATGACCGTATATATCAGTGGCCAGCTTGTTTTCACCGCGGCTGCAGACAGACGTTGATTCGACGGCTAACTGCCAGTCAAGCGGGCATTGCCCGTCATGCATCCACCCGGAGCACGGACTCAGTTTATTCGACGTTTTCCGATGATTTGATGTTGTCTTGTTTAGGGGGGGAGGTCGTGAAGTAAATGGAATATTGGATCAGTTGCCACTTTTGCGCACCCCGGGGTTTTTGTGTGTTATGTTGTGTGCTCGCTGTTTAAGGCAAAGTACGGTACACGGATTGCATTCATCACGTGAAAAAATGAAAAGACATTTGGAATGATTGGTTTGAAATCGTGGTGACTATAGCATCGGATTTGGTGAAGACAACCTATGCATCTTACATCTCGTAGTGTATGTGCGTACTGTATATACATTTTTTGTAATAGGTGGTCCATTCCAGTGGGAATTATATGGGTTTATATGTGTGTAAATTATAACTAGCCTATCTGTAAATATATTTGTTGATCAATTCTGTAACAATTGTGACTTTTGACAACAAAGTTGCAGGATGGGAAGCTACAAAATGTTTATACCTTATACCCTGTTCTCAAAAGTCAATCTAATCTTAACCTGCTGAAATATTACAATAATCTAAACTTGATTTAGAGTCGCCGCAAAGTAAGATTAAGTCACGTGAATCCTCAGTCTATCCAAGCATTGGCAAAGTGCTTTTATTGTTATTGGTGTGATAACAATATTTCCACCACCAACTCCTCTTGAACTTGTGTATGCAGCCATGTAACATTTGAACATCATGTCTTTTAATGATTGTGGAAAAAAGCAACAACAAAACAAAAACAAAGCCAGCACAAATCAGAAGGAGCAAATCAATACTAATGGTGCGGCTCTCAGCACTAACAGTGATAACAACCTGGCAGCAGAACCCAGGGAAACAGCCAATTTCAATGCAACTCGCACTTAATAGAGAGAGTGAAAACTACGGTATCGGCTATATATGAAAAGTTGGAGGTTTTAGATGTTTTGCAGTGCAAAGAAATGCTACAGGCCCACCCTGTTGTGTCAGTATATATTCTCTAGGAGATTTTGTATTTTTTGACTTTTGTGGATGGAAGCCATTTTATATACAGTCTATGATCTAGGATTAATGCTATTATGTACACCATTATAGTGACAAATTGTGTCATAATCACATGGCCCATAATCTTATGGCCTGTAAAGCCCTTTGAGACTGTAACTGTAACAGCAACTGTGACTGTAACTTGACTTGACTTGACTTGACTTGATTATACACTCTGGATTGTAAATCATGCCCTGGAAATCAGGCAAGAGATTCTGCACCTTAAAACTATGGTCAAGTTAAAATCCAAAGCCAAACAATGCACACACACGCACACAACAGCGGCAGACCAACACTCACGCTTGGACCGACTGTGTGGCGTCTCGGGCGCGGTTTTGGCGGTTTGATGCTTAATCTCAGACGGCCCACTGACGGAGCACACGGTCTCTACACCCCGATGTAGAAACCACTTCATCATGCGCTTGGACGAACCCCCAGTCTGGAACGGGAAAAGGATCAATGCCCACCCATACCCCCCCCCCCCCCCCCCACCTATACCCTCACCCACCACCACCACCCTGCACACCCACCTCCTCCAGCGCACCCCACCGTGGCAGTTCGTCGATACGCTTTCTGAGGGTGGGAGGCTGGAGCACAGTGCAGCACCACCTCATAACCAGCCCCCCACCCCTC
>PIJE02000088.1:665357-675357 GCA_002895965.2 Coryphaenoides rupestris
GGTGTGCCACTGTTTTGGGCGCACCGCGGTGCCCTTCTTGTGCTGTGTTATGTTGTGTGCTCTGCTGTTAAGGCAAAGTACGGTACACGGATTGCATTCATCACGTGAAAAAATGAAAAGACATTTGGAATGATTGGTTGAAATCGTGGTGACTATAGCAATCGGATTTGGTGAAGACAACCTATGCATCTTACATCTTCGTAGTGTATGTGGCGTACTGTATATACATTTTTTGTAAAGGTGGTCCATTCCAGTGGGAATTATGGGTTTATATGTGTGTAAATTTATAATGCCTAGTCTGTAAATATAATTTGTTGATCAATTCTGTAACAATTGTGACTTTTGACAACAAATTTGCAGGATGGGAAGCTACAAAATGTTTATACCTATACCTGTTCTCAAAAGTCAATCTAATTCTAACCTGCTGAATATTACAATAATCTAAACTTGATTTAGAGTGCCGCAAAGTAAGATTAAGTCACGTGAATCCTCAGTCTATCCAAGCATTGGCAAAGTGCTTTTATTGTTATTGGTGTGATGTGTAATTTCACCAAACTCCTCTTGAACTTTGCCATGTAATCATTGAACATCATGTCTTTTAATGATTGTGGAAAAAAGCAACAACAAAACAAAAACAAAGCCAGCACAAATCAGAAGGAGCAAATCAATACTAATGTGCGGCTCTCAGCACTAACAGTGATAACAACCTGGCAGCAGAACCAGGGAAACAGCCAATTTCATGCAACTCGCACTTAAATAGAGAAGTGAAACTACGGTTCTGGCTATATATGGAAAAGTTGGAGGTTTTAGATGTTTTGCAGTGCAAAGAAATGCTACAGGCCCACCCTGTTGTGTCAGTATATATTCTCTAGGAGATTTGGTATTTTTGATTTTTGTGGATGGAAGCCATTTTTATATACAGTCTATGATCTAGGATTAATGCTATTATGTACATCATTATAGTGACAAATTGTGTCACTAATCATGGCCCATAATTTATGGCCTTAAAGCCCTTTGAGACTGTAACTGGTAACAGCAAACTGGACTGTAACTTGACTTGACTTGACTTGACTTGATTATACACTCTGGATTGTAAATCATGCCCTGGAAATCAGGCAAGAGAGATTCTGCACCTTAAAACTATGGTCAAGTTAAAATC
Organism: Coryphaenoides rupestris; assembly: GCA_002895965.2. NCBI lineage: Eukaryota > Metazoa > Chordata > Actinopteri > Gadiformes > Macrouridae > Coryphaenoides > Coryphaenoides rupestris. Next base: position 666,517 of record PIJE02000088.1, read on the forward strand.
CAAAAGCCAAACAGATGTCAGCCACACACGACACACGGCAGACATCCAACATAGCCGGGCTAGCGACAGCCGCGACAGCAGCTCATCTGCGTCGGCTATGGACGCGGAGCTGGGGTGGGCGTCTTCTGGGCCTTTTCGGTTTTGGAGGGGTGTGTTCGCATCGCGTTTATATGCTCAAGAGCTGCCGCACTCTGAAGTAAACGGTAGCATCGAGCGGGGTCGTACCACATCCTGGGTTTGACGCAGGTCGTGGTGGTCATCTCCGACTGTACGAAAACAGCTTACTATCGAGGCTGGTCGGGGTCCTGCTGGTCGGATCGGATATACCCGCAGGTTCTCCTTGGAATCGGGAGGGAGGAGGATCTAAATGGGCGTGGAGTTTGGCTTTGCGCTGGGGGGGGCGGGCCATCACCTGCCCATACGGCTATTCACCGGGCGGCTCCGGTTCTCGGCCCGTGGCTCACTCGATCTTAGTGGTCGGCTGCCCACACCAGTGTTGTGTTGCCTGTCTGGGCACGGGATTCCTGTGATTCTGTGATGTCGATTTGATCTTTCTCTTGTTTATCTTGTGTCGCATTGCTCCTGGATTTTTTGTTCGTCTATTCTTCTGATTTTTTTTCAGACTTTTTTCTCTCTCCCACCCTTTAACCTTTGGATCTTTATTCTGTTTTTGTATGTTTGTTCTATTTTCTCTTGTGTTTCCTTTCCCGTTTGTGCTTCTTTTTGTCGGTTGATCGGGTGTTCTGCGCCGTTATCTGCTTATTCCGTGTTTGTGCGGTGCTGTATTGCATTGGCCCCTGGGATGAGGAGCCTGACCTCCCCCAGCTCGAGCCCGGTACCCGTTCCCCCTGTGCGGTGGTCGGTGAGGGGGGTGCGACGGGGGTGTAGGTCGTTGCACAGCGTTGTTAGGGGGGGGTGCCGCTGTTTGTTGTTTTGTCTTTGGTTTGGAGAGCTGTTGTTGTTGTTTTGTCCGGTTGTGCTGTGAGTTTTAGTTTGATCCGTGGGCTTTTGAGAGGTTGCCCCAGCTGCTTCGGCTGGTTTAGGGGTTTCGTATCTCGGAGACTGCTGCCTTGCGTTTGGTTGCAGCCTCGGCGGCCGGTTGGGTGTCTGGCGTCGGCGTGCCGCGCTTGAGTTTTGTACATTGTTGTAAATACGGGCCGATGGGTCGCCGGTGCCATCTGTCGTCGTCGCGGTTCGGGGGGTTCTGGAGGCTTTGTCGTGTGTGGTGGTCGCGCCGTGGACGGGTCGGGACTGGTCATGTTCGGCCGGGCATCCGCTTGTTCTACGCGCTGGGTGCCGGAGGGCCTTCTCGCTGGTATTTCGGGGTGCGCGTGTGCAAAGTTGTGTGGTCTGGTTCTGTTTGTCTATGCCTCACTCAGCTGCGGGCTGCTAGGTGGACTGTCGGGGGCTAGGTTGGCTGCTCGAAGCCGCAGGTTTCGTCCGGGGGCTTCCTCGGTGGCTGTGGCAGGGGGGCTGTTCTGCTGCTCTTGGGGTGCCGTCGTGCGACGTTTTCTGTTCGGCTGGTTGGCTGTCTGCGGTTCTTTGGCTCTGGGGGTTTCCGGTACGGCCTGTGTGTTTCCTAGTCGGTGCGTGAAGGGTTTCTGGGGCTCCCGGAGGGTGGCTCGGGGCCTGCTTCATTGTGGCGGGGGATTCACCATGAGGGCTGGGTTTCGTTTTCGCTGGGGCGGTTGAGTCCCTTCGGGCCGTAGTTTGGCGTGGCCTCCGTACGTCATGTGCTGTGCTAGTGTTTTGTGTGCTGTTGAGCAGGTTTGTGACATTTGTGATGTGATGTGTGTATTTTTTGTTTTGTTGTATTGCTTGGTTTTTTGTGTTGTCTTTCCATTGTTTTTACATTTTTACTTACATTTCGTTTCTTTCTAGTTTATTTGTATTTGTGCAGGTTTTTTTTTGTGTTTCTTTTTGTTCTTTTCTTCTTGTATCGGGAGGAGGGGGGTGTTGCTTGTGTTCTGCTATTGTTGTTGTGTTTTGTGTTATGTTATTTGGTTCCTTTTCCGGGTGCGCTCTTCTCTGTGTGTTCCTTGTTCGCGCCTGGTCCGCATTTTCGACGTGCTGAGCTGATCTGCTTTGTTTGCTGTGGTGGGCGGGCGGTTGTGGTCGGGGGGGTGTGGGTGGTCGCGTGCTGCCGTCTGTCGTGCATTGTGGTGGTTGGAGCTTGGGGCTTTTTGGTTCGACCACTCCACACTCTACTGTATGCTGCGGTCGGACTCGCTGCACCCACCTCCAGCTACATCCAACGCCTGCACACCCACTCTGACTCGTCCCAGTCGCGATCCTCTCGTACCGTGTGGCAGGTTCGGTCGATGAGCTCTCGCTGTGTCTCTTGCGGTGTCGCGAGGGTTGGAGGAGTGTGCCTCGGGAGCAAGTGCAGCACCTCGGGTGTGCGTTGCTGCTCCGGTGGGTGGGGACAGAGCTTGGTGATGGAGTGAGTCTGGTTGCGCGTGTGTTTATTCTGGGGGCTACGCGTTTAGGGGGTTTTGTTTGCCAGGGGATGGAGGCGATCTGTCGGCTGTGGTGGTCGGCGTCGTCATGTTTGTAAGCTGTGCTGTTGTTGTTTGTTACGTCTTTGCTGTACTTATTTTTTCTTTGTGTGCTCGTGTCGATCGTGATGGAGGTGTCCTGGTTGTCTACCGGGTGTCATTCGGGTGTGCGGGAGGCTCGGATTGTGCGTCAGTTCGGAGGCCTCGCGGCTTGTCGGGCGGGGCGCTGGGCTGTTTCTAGGGGTTGTTTGGGGGGGGGCTGGATCTTGCGTGTGTTTGTTTCGGTGTGGACTTGGAGGGCTTCGTGTTTCGGGGCCTCTCGTGGGCGTAGTACGGGGTATGGGTGGGCGGTTAGGTGAGTGCCCTTCGGGTTATGTACGATCCTTTTGTGCTGTTTCGTCGGTCCCCAATGGCGTTCCGTTGAGTCTAGGGTGCGGTGGGCTGGTTGTACTGGATATGGCGAGCGACTGGGTGCGGTGCGGTCGCTTTTTCCGTTTTTCGTGGTTTGGCCGAGTAGTTTCCAGTTGATGATTCTTTAGTGTTTTGTGCACTGGATCTTGTCAGGTCGTTTTGGTATCGTGCGGGTTGCGTGTTCTGTTAGGCTATGCTTGACGTCTAACAGTTTGGCGGTGTGGCCGTGTGGGCTGTGAGTGTTGCTAGCTGTGTTTTAGTTCACCGTTTTTACTTCGTCATATATTTGCGTGGTTCCGCAGTGGGTGCTTTGTGCGCGCTGGCGAGTCTTTTGGTGGTGGTCCTTGTCGTGTGTTCTGCTCTGGCTCGCTTTTGTCATGTCATATGGTTTCCTTGGACTTCCTATTCGGTGAGTTGTTATGTAGTTTTAGTGTTTGTGTGTTCGGCCGTAGTACTTCTCGACGTTCGATCGGCATCTGATTGATTTGGTTGGTGGGCGGGGAGGGCCTGTAGGTCGGCGGGGTGTAGCGGTGGTGCGGATTGGCGTGTGTTGATGTGGAGTGTGGCTCTTGGTGCTTCGGAGTTTCGTTTCCGGTTCGCGTAGTGCGTGCTGCGCGTGGGGCGCGCTGTTTGTGATGTCGTGATGCGTATGTTCGTGTTGGATTGCGGGGAGCTGTGGGTTGGTTAATGTGCTGGGAAGATCCGCTGGTCCGCATGGTTGGTATTGGTTCGGGAGGGCGTGGGTGATGCGCCAGTGGGTGAATAGCGTGGTTGCGTGGTTTGGATTGCCGTCTGGTTTAGGCGCGCTCGTCCGATTTTGCGCGGCGTTTGTTCGTCGAGCGTGGAGTCGGCCGTGATGTGGGGCAGTGTGGAGTGGGGTACTCGGTCTTGTTCTGCTGCCTGTGTGCGGTTGTTTTTTGTTGTTTTGGGTGTAAGTTTTGTCTTTTTGTGTAGGCTGTGCGACTAGTGTGGGTGAGCTGCCACTGTCCCTGCGGCGGTGTTTCAGGGTGTGGAGGGGGCTCGGGGTTGTCGTGTTGGCGGTGTCGGTTCCGTCGGGGCGTGGCGTGGACAGCTTTCTGCAGGTTTGTTTGGGGGGGGCTCGGGTTGCAAGGTTCCTGGTGCTTGTGGGTTGGGGCTTGCGTGTTCGGGGTGTGGGACGGTTGCGGGAGTTGGGTAGGGGCAGGTTGGGTCGTGCTTCGAGTCTGTCGCTCTATTTGCATGCTGGTTTCTGTGGTGTGGCGTCGTCGTCTGCTCTGGGTGCGGGTCGGCGCATTTTCCGGGGGGGCGAGGCATGCTCGACCCTGTTGAAGTTCGGATCCCGCGCCGTCGGCGTGTTCGGGTGATGTGGCCGTCGGAAGTGAGGCGTACAATGAGCGTTTTGTTTGTCGGTCGGGCGACTGGCGCGGCGTCGCTTGTGTCGCGGTCGGGGCGGTTGGCTTCTCAAGTCGTGTGTGGTGCCTTGCCTGCGCTCCGGTGTTTTCACGAGGGCAGGGATGGCTTGTTCCTCTGGTGCGGTTCGCCATTCGGCGGAGTTTCGGCTGGTCTTTCGGGGGTGGACGTGTGCCTTCCGTTGTGTGGTTGGGTTTAGTGCCTACTGGTCTCTGACTCTGTCGCTGGAGCTGCTGGCGTGGAATGTGGGAGGGGGGGGTTGCACGACTCGCTAGTACGGGCGGGATTCGTCGGCGGCCGGCTCTCGAGTCCGATGTGGCGGGGGGGTGCTCATGCTCAGTCTTGGAGGCGTCAGTGGTGTTTTCTGCTATCGGTGGGTCGTGTCTGTGCGCCTTTGGTGCGGGGTTTTCGCGTAGGTCGATGCTGTGTATTGCTGCGGGCTGGAGAGGTTCTTTAGGGGCGTAAAGCGAAGTGGCTCGTGGTGCGTTCATTGTTGGCGGGGACTTCATGGACTGCGTTTTACGGTTTCTTTTCTGGGGCGTTCGCGCTCCCACTCCCCCCCGTGTGGGGTGTCCTCTGGCTGTCGGTTGGTCATTTGTGGTGCTGTGTTGTGTTGAGTGTGGCGGTTTCTGTGATTGTATGTGTCTGAGTTTCCATCATTCTTATTTCCTCTGTGTTTTTGTATTGTCCAGTGGTACTTTTGTTGTTCTTATTGTTTTTTTCTTTCTTTTGTCGTTCTTTTCCACCCTGTTTAATTTGTATTTGAAGTTTATTTAACTTTTGTGTTCTTTCTTTTTGTTTTTTTCATTCTGTCGTTGTGGCGTTTGGCGCCAGCTTTTTTCTGTTATTAGTGTTTGTGGTGATTTTGTTGTAGCGGTGTGGTGGGCAGTGCGGGTGTACGGCATACGGTTGGCCCGTACCTCCGTCTGGGGGGCGGGGCTGTTGTGTCTTCTTGTCGGCTATCGACGTTTTGGGCGGCTGTTGTCCTGTTGTTTTGTGGTTCGCTAGGTGGCCGTTTCGATTTTGACTCGTGGGCTTCGACGCTCCGCTGTGGCGGCTTCGGCCGTGGTAATTCGGGGGTTCCTCATGTTATTGCGGTGCTTGTTCGCAGTGGAGTGGGGTGGTATCGAGGTAGTATGTGGTACGGAGTGGCGTGATGGAGTTCTTTGTATTGTCGTCAGCGCGGCGCGGTGGCAGTGGGCCGGTAGCTTTGTGTGCGTTGGGGGACGTATGGTTCGTGTGTGCTGGTTGGGGTTGATGGAGGTCGGCTGGTCTGTTACGGAGGGCGTCGCTTGTTCCTAATGGTCGGGTTGCTCAGCTGGGGTTTCGCTGGTTTTCGGGCGGTGGCCGTGTGGTTGTGTGGATGGATTTCGTCTATATATTTGACTTTCTGCTGCGCTAGGTGGGATGGGTGTGGGGGGTTTGCCGCTATAGGCGCGGCTTCGTAGGGGGAACGGTCTGGGTGGTAGGGGGGGGTTCTCTGATGGTTGTGGTGCCGGTCGTGCCGTGTTTCTGTTCCGTGGAGTCCTCTGTCGGCGTTTGGCTAATGGGGGTTACCGTCGTGTGTGGTGTATTCTAAGGGTCGCGTGAAGGGGCTTTTATGGGGTTAGCCAGGAGTCGCTCACGGACCGGCTGTTTATTGTGGGGGCGCTTCGGGCGCTGGGAGTTAGCCGCTTTCACTTCGGGGAGGAAAGCGCGTTGGCTCTTGGGCGCGTCTTCGGCGGGTACTGTTTGTGGTTGCGTGTCTGTGTTGATGTCTAAGGAGTTTGTGACCATTTGTGTGTCGCTTACTGTAATTTTTATTGTTTTTGTGTATTCTACTGGATCGTTTTTGTTGTTATTCATGTGATTTTTTCTGTTTTTTTCGTTTTTTAGTTTCTTGTTTTGAGTTTAATATTTTTTTGTTGTTATTTTCTTTTGTTCTTTCTTTTTACCTTCTCGGGGGGGTTTATGAGTCTAGTGTCGTCGATGCGGCTTGTTGTAGTTTGTGTTGTTGCCTTTTTGATCTATCGTGGTGCACCTTCGTATAACCATTGTGTTTATTTGTTTCAGCTGCTGCCTCTCCCCCGTGTCGTGTTTCGGTTGCTGTTCTGGCTTTGAATTTCCGTCGGTGGGCGGGCGGTTGTGGTGGCGGGTTGCGGTGGTGTCGGGGTGTGTGTGTTGTGTGGTGTGTTGGTGGTCGGGGTTTGTTGTTGTTTCGGTCGTGCGCGCCGGTTGTCTGTTGCCTGTCGTTGTCTGGTACTTCGTGTTGGCTTGAGGGGGTGTCGCGTCGGTTCTGTGTCTGGGTAGCGTGTGGCTTGTCAGTTCAGGTCGGGGGGTTGGGGTTGTGCGATGTTCTGGGTTGCCTCTGTGTTTGCCGTGTTGGGGGTTTTGTTTGGCGGTGGACGCGGAGTCTGTCGGCTCGCTGGCTGGGTCGGCCTGTCTGTTGCTCGCTGTGCTGTTTGTGTTTGTTTTGTTTTTGCCGTGTACTTATCTATTTTTTGTCACGTGGTCATGTTGTCGGTGCTCGGGTGTCTGTGTGGGCGTGTTCGGTTCTGTCCCGGCTGCGGCGCTATGGAGGCAGCGAGCGCGGGATAGAGCGCATGGCGGCTCGCCCCCACCCCCTCCCCTCCCTCCCCTTTGTCCCCCAAGCCCCCCAGCCCCACCGCTGACCTCCCCGCCTTCTCCTCCTTCACATTAGCTCTGCGGTATAGAAGTAGTGTGGATGTTTGCTTCAGTTGAACAGAAATGTCATCATCCTACAACGTCTTCCGTCAAAGTCTGTGGAAAGCAAAAGTAAATATGTGTTCTGAGTTTGTCACACCACAGAGAAATGTGTTATTAACCAGCCAGCCAAGACACTGAGCCCGATAGCTCCCGAGGACAAGAAAAGATTAAACGAGACAGTTTGGCTGTTTAATATTAGCACAATTGTTACAACACGTATGTCTTGTGAACCTATGCACATAAAACGTGTTTCTATGTGTTCAATCCTTTCTCAATATGTTTCCCTAGAACTTATACTGTACGTGTACATTTGCATAGGCAACAGTATGCGTGAGGTGTGTTTCATCATCTTTACTCTGGTGTAGTTGGCTTTGTTGTGTCTTCGGGGACCAAGCACCTGAGCTCATCGTTTAATATTTTCCTGAACACCTCGAGGGCTCCGAATAACATAACAGCAACTGTATATACAGAAATATAAAGAAAAGTTGCCTCCGCTGGGGATACACAGCGCCTAAAGTTGATTATGTTATGCTACATCGTACAGTACAACGCTTTGTGTAATGCAATGCTATTACACGTCCGTCGCCAGCACCAGGAACCGAGCCACTTGACTGTACGATGTAATTCAATTATATTAGACGCTGATCTTTTCATGCTGATTGCGTTTGAGAACAAATCAGAGCTAGGGAAGATTTTAGCACGGACCAGATTAATATTGGGTTGGCCTTGCTAATCTAACCGAAGTCCGATCACTATCTTGATCGAGCTTTTGTGTTGCGATGGCCACCACACCTCAAGTCCCAAGTGGCGGGAATCGTAGGCCCCATGCATGTGTCCTGTGGTGCCCGTTCCAACACAAGATCTGTATGCTGTCTCTCTCTCTCTCTGTGTCTCTCAACCAACCTTTCCCCCGACCCAAGGAGGGCTGTAGGTCCAGCTGGCGCGGAGCCCAACCCAGGCATGGCGTGTCCGTCCCGTCTGCCCCCTCTCCCCCCCCCCTCCCCTTCCCCCTCTCCCCCGCCTCCCTCATCTCATCTCATCTCGGTCCCCGGCTGTGGAGCAGAACACCACGGGGAGCTGGACCCAAACACACAGGCCTGTGCAATACAGTATAGCACACACACACACACACACACACACACACACACACACACACACACACACACACACACACGCATACTCTCTCTCATTCACTCACTCATTCACTCACTCATTCACACATACACACACACACACACGCACACATACACACACACACACACACACATACACACACACGTACACAGACAAGCGGCACACACACACAGACACACACACATACACAGAACAGAGGGAACAAGCACATAGATATCCAGGTCAACACGTACACACACACACACACACAAAAAAACACACACACACACACACACACACAACAGCAGGGTGCATTGGAGATATAAAAGGAGTCCATTGAGGCACTGTCTGTGAATTACCGCGTCTAATCGCAAAACTATTTGTTATTGATTTACAGAGTGCTTCATTTTACACACATAGGTAACATGGACGTTCTCAATTTCTCATGAAATTGTTATTTCCCGCCCTCCAGGATTCCAGAATAAAAACACGATCGAAATGACAACAAAAATACACCTTACACAACCACGGTCCACTACGCCCTGCGCACCCGAAATGTAGATTAGGAGCGTGGTGGCAGGAAGTGGGTATTTTCATTACAGTTAACCTGAAATATGTATGTCTTTCCAAAGCCTCTCGGACCAACGCGATAATCACATAAGCAGTAATGCGCTCTGTGGATTGGGGGGACGGATGTTTCATCTGTTGCCCGTGTATATTACCG
>PIJE02000088.1:677857-679849 GCA_002895965.2 Coryphaenoides rupestris
TGTCTGTGGGAGGACGATCTGTTGACTCACTCAAATTACTTTGGCATAATCCAGTCAAGGATTTCTGAATCACTGACTGTGCCTAGTGAATGAACACAATAGGAGCAGGTTATACACTCTTGAATTTGAATTTGAACTGGGTTGAATAGCGTACCTTTTCAAATGATGTATTTAAACAAAATTGTATATTATGGCTCAGTTATTGTGCATCTTTACCCATACGTCATCATTCCCTCTCTCGATAGACTTTCAGGAGGATGTGATTTCTTCTTGTGGCCGTGAAACTTCAGGCTGCAAGCTGGAGTGACAAAACGGCAAGAACACACACACACACAAACACACACAAGCACTACACCATGCATGCACATACACACGTGCGTGCACACACAGACACACACATACATACTGTACACACACACACACACCAGTGGCGGCTCGCCGATAGAGGGCGCTGGGGCGCCGACCTCCCGCCGACCTGCCTCCCTGTTTTGTTTTGTTTTTTTTAATAATCTTTCTCATTTTGAAAAATAATCTATGTTAATTACATGCTAATAATGGTTTTAGCTTAAAATGTGTTTAGAACTCTCCAGAATGATATTTGCATTCACTTTCATGTTCAACATTTATCATTTTGGTGAAGTAGCCATTAGGCTGTCTTCCCTTGTCTTCAATGGTTCCCCGGTTGCTATGCAGAAAAGTACATATTTCGCCAATCAGCGTCGTCAAATTGTTTGGTTTGGGGGCTCTGAAAATATCGCCCGTCGTACCAAGATTAGAGCAGTGCACCACTGCACGTTACCGGACATTTACCTCAGAGAGGAGCAGCATGGCGACTTCGACTAGCACTAATGTTGTCCTGGGAGTTCAGCTAGCCCCAAATTGAGTTAAATCTTTACACCTGTATCCCTTCGAAAGAAGAACATTAGCGGAAAAACTAATTGTAAAAGAACTCGGACCAGACAAGCCAGAAGTGAACATAACCCAACAGGCAAGAGAAAAGGAGAAAACCTACAAGAGAAGCTTTTCCAGAGGTTGGTTCGATCGAAAGGCTTGGCTAACTAGCTGTTGGTACGCCAATGCAGTTTTTTGCTTCCCTTGCTTACTGTTTAAAACAAGTGCTTGCGATAGTTCGTGGACACAGACAGGGGTGACAGACCTGAAACATATGTCAGAACGGATCAAAAAACACGAGCGGGCAAGAGTTCATATGGACAACTGTGTGAAGCTAGCCATGCTAGGCTGAATTAGCATAGCCACACAGCTAGATGAGGGACGAGATGAGAGACCATTGCTATAAGAAGGCACAACGAGGAGGTGGACAGGAATCGGCATATTTTGTCTAGATTGTTGTATTCCCTATTATAATTGATTGTTATGTGTTTGCACTTTCTATCTGGACACGGAGCATAATAAACATGCAACTTGTTCATTATCATTACCTGTGAAATTTTGTATTTCTACATGGCAGTTGTCTACATGGATTAATATTGTCTGTTTAGACCATTGGTATTGACTGGTTTGAGTTCTTTTATTGGTATAGGCAGGGGACATGGGCGTCGTCACCATATGCAGGAAATAACATCTACGAAATTCAACATTTTCTGGGGGAAGACCCCCAGACCCCCCGCACAAACAGCCCCACCTAGAATATTTTTCACCAGCCGCCACTGACACACACACACAAGCACTGCACTAGCGCTACACTTCTGTGGGGTTCGAGGCCTGGATCTCAACAGATGGTCTTTGGGTCAACAAACGCATCCGTCCCCCCGTCCCCTGATGATCCACCACCTGGGACCTGAGACACGAAACTCACTCAACTGTGTTGGCAAAGTGATGCACGCCAGACTCACTTAAACGCTATCCTCACGGTAGCCATTCACATGTGTGGGTTGGTTTTATTTACATCTTTTAGATTAGGAAGAGTTCTGCCATGCATCACTTTTTGTCTGACACATACATAACTCGCGTGTGACATGATGCTGTGGCGAC
>PIJE02000088.1:683934-700455 GCA_002895965.2 Coryphaenoides rupestris
CCATTGTGTTAATAAAATAAGTTTAGTAAAAAAAAAAGACCAAAGAAAAGAAATAGTTGTAAACCATCATTTTGCCAACCCGTTTGTGGACGTTCCACTCTTCCACTTACACTTATTTTTTTACATAATTTTAAAATTGGAGCTGAAACAGGGGGTTCACTTACACTTTCATTACTTCTGTTTGACACATTGGATTTGACATATCATAGGCCTGGAAACCTCCATAAACACATTCCATAGAGCAAGCTGTGCATCCTCTCCAACTTTAGTGCAAATGTCAACTTCAAGTTTTGAACCTTTAAACAACAGCCTGGGACAGGGACAGGTTGAAGATGTCTGCGAAGACTCCTGCCAACTGGTCTGCTCTGAGGACGCGCCCCGGGATGTGGTCTGGGCCCGCCGCCTTCCGGAAGTCCACCCGCTTGAAGGCTCTGCGCACATCAGCTTCTGAGATGTTCAGCAGGCTGGTCTCCTCAGGCAGCGCTGACTTGGGCGGGCTGCCGTTCACGTCGAACCGAGCAAAGAAGGTGTTTAGCTCGCCTGGGAGGGAGGTAGAGGAGTTCTCTACACCGCTGGTTCTCCCTCTGAAGTCCGTGATTGTCTGCAGCCCCTTCCACACACCCCTCACGTCGTGGCTCTTGAATATGTCCTCCACCCTGTTCTTATACTCCCGCTTGGCAGAGCCGATGGTCTTGCAGAGGTCGTAGCGGGCTCTTGTATATTCCACCATATTCCCGGAGTCAAAGGCGACCCATGATCCGCATTTACATCTACCCGGAATGTCGCCCCCTGCAGGCGGAAAAAATCGCAGACCTATTCCGGATATGCGCGATCCGGATTCCAGTCGATTAGACGGCAGCACTTAGGAAAAATCCGTCGCGTTCGGCCGAAACTCCCGTTTAGCATTATTTTTCCAGGGAGGCGGGGCTACACCCAGATTCCGTATTAGATCCCATGTTAAATTCGCTCAAACCCGAACCACAACCCTAACCCTAACCCACCAGGTGGGGGTATATTACTGTAGTACTCATCATGGCCACCAGGTGGGGGTATATTACTGTAGTACCCATGGTGACCACCAGGTGGGGGTATATTACTGTAGTACTCCTCATGACCACCAAACATCGCACTTCCAAGTCCCAACTCTTCACGGTTCTGGCTCCGCAGTGATGGAATGAGCTCCCGGCTCATGTCAGGACGGCCGAGTTGCTCGCCAGCTTCCACAAGAGACTCAAGACCCACCTGTTCCAGCTACTTACGCAGGCAACTTGGCAATTATGAAACTCGTTCTATTAGTCTCGTAACTATAAATGCTCGAAAACAGCTCTATTCTTATCTTCAGGTACCACAGTGATATATTGCTGCCTCTCCTTCAACAAATGTACTCTTTGTAAGTCGCTTTGGATAAATACGTCTGCCAAATGCCCTAAATGTAAATGTATATTACTGTAGTACTCCTCATGGCCACCAGGCTGGGGTATTTTACTGTAGTACTCCTCATGGCCACCAGGTGGGGTGTATTTTACTGAAGTACTCCTCTTGGCCACCAGGTGGGGGTATATTACTGTAGTACTCCTCATGGCCAACTGGTGGGGGTATATTACTGTAGTACTCCTCATGGCCACCAGGTGGGGGTATATTACTGTAGTACTCCTCATGGCCACCAGGTGGGGGTATATTACTGTAGTCGAAACGCCAACCCTAACCCTAACACTAACCAAAGAAGTACCGAAAAAGTACCACCCCTAACCCTAACCCTACCCTAACCCTAACATTAACCAAAGAAGTACCAAAAAAGTACCAAAGAAGAAACGGAAAAGTACCTGAAAGGCCTCCCTCTTCAGCCTGACGGCTTCCTTCACCGCTGGTGTCCACCAATAGGTTCTTGGGTTGCCGCCACGACAGGCACCAATCACAGCCTCTACAATGGAGGCTCCGAACACTCAGGTTCCATGTCCCCAACCTCCCCCGGGATGCACGAGAAGTTCTTCCGGAGGTGGGAGTTAAAGACCTTACGGACAGTGGCTTCCACCAGACGTTCCCAGTTCACCCTCACTACACGTTTGGGTTTACCAGGTCTGTCTGGCGCTATCTGATCCAACTCACCTCCAGGTGATCAGTTGACAGCTCCTCTCTTCACCCGAGTGGCCAAAACATGCGGCCTAACCCTAACCCCTAACCCTCTGTGGTCCATGTGGAGCAGCGGACAGAGCAGCAGGTTAAAGCTCCTCAAGTTTAACTCCATGAAGCCTTTTATTTACATTTAAATTAGATTGTTATGTCGATGAGAGTATCTGTGTAGCTCTGCTTACCGCTGCGTAGCTCTGCGTAACGCTGCATAGCTCTGCTTACCACTGCGTAGCTCTGCGTAGCGCTGCATGGTCCACGTGGAGCAGCGGACAGAGCTGCAGGTTGAAGCTCAGGTTCAAGTCCTCCTCATGTTTAACTCCATGAATCCTTGTGTTTACATTTATGAGGGAGAGAGAGATGGAGGATGGAGAGAGAGATGGAGGATGGAGAGAGAGATGGAGGATGGAGAGAGAGATGCAGGGATGGAGAGAGAGATGCAGGGATGGAGAGAGAGATGGAGGATGGAGAGAGATGCAGGGATTGAGAGAGATGGAGGATGGAGAGAGAGATGGAGGATGGCGAGAGAGATGGAGGATGGAGAGAGAGATGTGAGACAGATAGAATAGAATAGAACTTTATTTATCCCGAAGGAAATTCTTGTGCCAGGTTACATAGCGATACAGTATAAAACAGAATGATAAAAAATAAACTGAAGGATTTACAAATTTACAGTTAAAATATACAAGTATGAGACATGATATAAGATATTCAACGGCAAAAACTATTTGGCATGATTGAAGTGAAATATAGTTGGACATGACATTAAGAATTAAGAATATTGCACATGATGATGAGAGGAGATGAGAGGTAGTGTTATAGTGTTATAGATAGTATTTAGACAGAAGGATAATGATAATAATATAGCACATGATAAAGTATTGCACATGACGTTATATTGCACGTAAAACTGGGGAAAGTGCACATGATGTAGAGAGATGACTGTCTTCATTGTCTTGTAGGGGGAGTTATAGGGAGGAGTTATAGAGTTTGATGGCCACAGGCAGAAAGGACCTCCTGTGGCGTTTTGTGGTGCACCTCGGTAATCTAAGTCCACGGCTGAAGGTGCTCTGGTGTGCCAGCAGTGTGGCATGCAGGGGATGGGAGGCGTTGTCCATAATACTGAGTAGTTTACTCAGCATCCGCTCTCCTAGACCTCCACCATAATACTGAGTAGTTTACTCAGCATCCGCTCTCCTAGACCTCCACCATAATACTGAGTAGTTTACTCAGCATCCTCCTCTCCGAGACCTCCACCATAATACTGAGTAGTTTACTCAGCATCCTCCTCTCCGAGACCTCTACCACAGACTCCAATTCCACTCCCAGGACAGAACCCGCTTTCCTGATGAGCTTATTGAGTCTGTTAGCGTTGGCTGCCTTCACCCTGCTGCCCCAGCACACAACAGCGTAGAAGATGACGCTGGCCACCACAGAGTGATAGAACATCTGCAGCATGGTCCTGCAGACGTTGAAAGATCTGAGTCTCCTTAGGAAATACAGGCAACTCTGACCTTTCTTATACAGGGCCTCTGTGTTTTTAGTCCAGTCCATTTTATTGTCAATGTGAACGCCCAGGTACTTATATTCCTCGACAATGTCCTCCTCGGTCCCCCTGATGCTGACCAGTTTCGGGTGAGTCGGTTGCTTCCGGAAATCCACCACCAACTCCTTCGTCTTAGAGATGTTGAGTTGCAGGTGATTTAGTCCACACCACTCCACGAAACTGTCCACCACACTCCTGTACTCCGACTCCTGCCCCTTTCTGATACAGCCCACAATGGCAGAGTCGTCTGAAAACTTCTGCAGGTGGCAGGACTGTGAGCTGTATCTGAAGTCTGAGGTGTTGAGTGTGAACAGGAAGGGAGACAGGACTGTCCCCTGAGGTGCTCCCGTGTTGCTCACTGTAGTGTCCGACATGTTGCTCACATACTGTGGCCGACCAGTGAGGTAGTTGGTAATCCAGGCCACTAGTGGAGCGTCCACCTGCATGTCCAGTAGCCTAGTCCCAAGCAGGGGAGGCTTTATGGTGTTAAAAGCGCTCGAGAAGTCGAAGAATGTGACTCTCACAACGCTGCCCGCCTCTAGAAGACATGAGTCAGGAGCAGGTGAAGAGATGGCCTCTAGAAGACATGAATCAGGAACAAGCAACGACTGATTCTAAGGAATGTTTTAGCGCCACCTGGAGACGCTAAACATCTTCTGTCTATTTTTTTTTTTCTTCTGTCTATTTGTGACTCAGATTTCGTTCATTTCAACACTGGTCGAGGCTTAACTGCCTTGACCAGTGGGCCAGCAGGCTGAATGCTCATAACCTCCTCTAGCCATCGTCTCTACCCTGGGTATAAACGCAACACAAGCTGGCAAACTAGATCATTAAATCTTGCATAACATTCTACATTATTACTCAAAGGGTTACGCAGATCTAACCCACATTCTACACTATCACGCATGGAACAACAACTTTAAAGGTCTACGGGATTTAATTTTTCTAAATCAAGGCTTCTCCCAGTGTTCTGATCAGAAAACAAATACGACCCTGACCCTACCTTGTATAGGCCCAGAGAGCTGGCTGATGGGGAGGTACTAGCGTAAGGAGGCGAAGAGGCATGTCTGCAGACACCCTCGCCAACTTCTACCGGTGCACCATGGAGAGCATCCTCTCTGGCTGCATTACTGCCTGGTTCAGCTGCCGCTCCACTGCTGATCACAAGGCCCTCCAGGGGGAGGTGAAGACAGTGGAGATCATCATCGGCTGCCATCTCCCCGCCGTGCAAAGTGTCTACCACACGATGACTTAGGAAAGCACTGAAGGACATTGAGGACCACAGACACCCAGGCCATGGACTGTTCACACTGCTGCCGTCTGGTAGACGTTACCGGAGCATCCAGACAGACTACCAGACTCTAAACCCCCAGACCATCAGGCTTCTCAACCAGCAACACCAATCTCATTGATCATATTTAGATGATTAAACTACTGAGATATGCCATAATTTCTCTATGCTATAATTAAATACTGTATAGACATGCTTCTGATTCTCTTATGTATATTTCTGCTCCTGTTGTCCTTACTTGTACATTTATAATGCTAAACATTCAATCAATACTTCAACATAACATTTGATCTCATGTATATTCTAACATTACATTATGCCGCTCGTGTGTATAAATACATGTCTTCAGGTTTATCTTTGTGTCGCCTGCCATGTGACTGACAGCTCAGGACGGCCCTGCGGTACCAACAACACGTGACGATAACATGTTGGTAGCAGCGGACACTCGCGCTTCATCCTGCGGGGTGACGATGAACACGTGTGCATTTCCCTCCACATGTTAAAGCCTTGATTCTGACTAAGGAATGTTTTAGCGCCGCCTGGAGACGGCATCTCTAAAAACGACACCAAGCTGTTGGATTTGAACGTTTTATTGAATGAAAAACAAGATCCTACAGACGGCGTCCGCGACGACCTCCCTTCCTGCGTGTCGAGTCGGACGGGATGGGAGTCACGTCCTCTGGAGACAAAACCACACGTTAGTACAGTTACCGTAATGCACCCAACAGAACATAGTAGTTACCGTAATGCACCCAATAGATTTTTTTGTATTTATTTTTTATTTAACCTTTATTTATCCAGGCAAGCAAGTAAGAACACATTCTTATATACAGAAGCAGCCTGACAAAAAAGCAAAGGCCTTTTGAGGGAAGTTGCAACAAAAACAAGGTTATGTACATACAAAAATCAAATAAAAATGTACAATAGTATACAAGAAAAAATTACAATAAATAATGGAGAAAGAAGGAGAGGGAGAACCAGAGGGAGAGAGAAAAAAAGGGGTGAGGAAGGGGGGCTTAGGGGGAGGAGAGAAGGGGCTGAGGGCGATGCATGCGGTTGAGAGGCAATCAGAAGGTGCAACAGTCGGTTACGATCTGTTGCAGATTTTGTTTAAAAGCAGTGAGCGATGTGAGAACAGTGAGAACATATTTGTACAGTTACCGTAATGCACCCAATATTATACATGAGTACAGTTACCGTAACGCACCCAATATTATACATGAGTAGTTACCGTAACGCACCCAATATTATACATTAGTACAGTTACTGTAATGCACCCAATATTAAACATGAGTAGTTACCGTAATGCACCCAATAGAATATTATACATTAGTACAGTTACCGTAATGCACCCAATAGAATATTATACATTAGTACATTGACTCAGCAATTAAAGTGAAGCAGTCAGTGGACTAGGAGGCTACTGGAACAAGTGAGAGGGTGTGCCAATGGACTAGGAGGCTACTGGGACCAGTGAGAGGGTGTGCCGATGGACTAGGAGGCTACTGGGACCAGTGAGAGGGTGTGCAGATGGACCAGTAGGCTACTGGGACCAGTGAGAGGATGCAGATGGACTAGGAGGCTACTGGGACCAGTGAGAGGGTGTGCAGATGGACGTAGCATACCGATTCGGCCGATCTTCATCCCAGAGCGAGCCAGGGCTCGCAGGGCAGACTGGGCTCCAGGGCCGGGAGTCTTGGTTCTGGAAACAAAGCCCAATAATACTCCAGTTAGCTACATCCCAGCACTCCCACCCAGAGCCCATGTCAACAACATGCACAACACATCGTATGGAATCAAGTGGGACGTTCAAAACATTACTAGCTTTAGAAGAAATAAAATGTCACCAACTGAGTTGGCAATCAAGGCAACAAGTTCCTTTAGCATGCGCATTAGTCAGGGATACACCGGGAACAAGTACACTTATGGGCATGAACCTCCACCTGGTTCGTAGTTGTATAAAACAATATGCCACCTGGTTTGTAGTTGTATAAAACAATATGCCACCTGGTTTGTAGTTGTATAAAACAATATGCCACCTGGTTTGTAGTTGTATAAAACAATATGCCACCTGGTTTGTAGTTGTATAAAACAATATGCCACCTGGTTTGTAGTTGTATAAAACAATATGCCACCTGGTTTGTAGTTGTATAAAACAATATGCCACCTGGTTTGTAGTTGTATAAAACAATATGCCACCTGGTTTGTAGTTGTATAAAACAATATGCCACCTGGTTTGTAGTTGTATAAAACAATATGCCACCTGGTTTGTAGTTGTATAAAACAATATGCCACCTGGTTCGTAGTTGTATAAAACAATATGCCACCTGGTTCGTAATTGTATAAAACAATATGCCACCTGGTTTGTAGTTGTATTACCTGTTTCCTCCAGTGGCCCTCAGCTTGATGTGCAGGGCGGTGATTCCCAGCTCCTTGCAGCGCTGAGCGACGTCCTGGGCAGCCAACATGGCGGCGTACGGAGAAGACTCATCTCTGTCCGCCTTCACCTTCATACCGCCAGTCACACGGCAGATCGTCTCCCTGGAAACCGTTACGCACCAGTCAAGACACCGGGCTACAGAACACTCCCAAGGCCAAGAAACAAAGGATGAGGACTTACTTTCCGGAGAGATCGGTGACGTGGACAAACGTGTCGTTGAAAGAAGCAAAGATGTGACAAACACCGAAGACATTTTCTCCTTCTGCCACCTGAGGTCCAAGGCTGATCACCTGCTCCTCCTTCTTCTCCTTGCCTTTACGTGGGGCCATCGTCTGGAAAGACAGCAACACAGTGTTAGGGTCCAAGGGTCTAGGGCCCTTCTGGAGACAGCGTTAGGGTCCACGGTAGGGCCCTGACTAGAAGGTTGGGGTCTAGGGCCAGACTAGAGGGCTAAGAGGCTTGGGGTCTAGGGCCAGATCTCTCTCTCTCACTCACTGCTTTATGTACCTTCTAGTTAGCAGTCTACAATAGTGGCAATACGCAAGAACATTAATGTCATAAATGCCAGATATGTGGTAGTTCACAGAACATGTACCATATACCACATACTGTAAACATATGCACACATCCTGACTCAAGCGGCGCTGACTTTAAAAGCAGGTTAGTCAGCTGATGTGATGCTGAATGCATTTAGCAGCAGAAGAGGGTTAAAGGTTAGGGTTAGAAGTCCTGAATCTCTAGCAGAAGATTAGGGTTGGAAGTCCTGAATCCCTCTAGCAGAAGATACAGGGTTAGAAATCCTTTATCTCTCTAGCAGAAGATTGGGGTTAGAAGTCCTGAATCCCTCTAGCAGAAGATTGGGGTTAGAAGTCCTGAATCCCTCTAGCAAAAGATTGGGGTTAGAAGTCCTGAATCCCTCTAGCAGAAGATTGGGGTTATAAGTCCTGAATCCCTCGAGCAGAAGATTGGGGTTATAAGTCCTGAATCCCTCGAGCAGCAGATAGAGGGTTAGAAGTCCCGAATCCCTCTAGCAGAAGATTGGGGTTATGAGTCCTGAATCCCTTGAGTAGCAGATTAGGGTTAGTAGTTAGTTAGGGTTAGTCAGTGCATCTTGAGCATAGGGTTGGACAGACGTGTACATGTTTATTCTTCCCACGGACAGTTCAAAACCTGTATGTCTCATCTGTCCCGACTGTGGCTATTATTAAAAACAGTGTTTTCACCAAACATACCCGTCCAAATCCGAACTGAGCGCAGAAAATAAAAGTGCTAAAAATCAAGGAAATAGCTAGATCAGCATCATCAGCCACAAAGCAAACAGAAATATGAAGCCAGGATGTGCTCAGCTGGATGAAGCCATTCATAGAGCAGCATGCATAGGTTTAGCTGTAGACAACTGATGTGTCTGACGATGCTCAGCTGTTAGTTTATCTCAGGTTCTTCAATGAGGAGAAGAAAATAACATTTATTTATTGTTAGACCACATATTATTATCCGGTTCAATACATATTGTATTATTGAATTGTACTATTTATTGGATTTAACTCATAGATATGATTACTAAGCTACTTCAACATAGTCTATGACGTCATAACAGGTCAGACATTAAGATGCTCAGCCGCTTCAGGACGTTATTTAACTGGACCTCTTTGAAATGTAATTGAATAGATTTGAATGGACTTCACATATATTTGATACTTGTTGCATATATTTAATACTTGATGCTCATCTAACGGCCGGTCAGTTTAAACACCAAGCGTGGCCCCAGGGCCGCCAGTTGACCCCCGGGCCGCCAGTTGGCCACCCTGCTCTAATGAAAGCAGAGGAATTAGCGACGCTCAAAACAAACTCTTTAGAGACCGTGTGGCTAACAAATAAACACATGAATCTGCAGCACAACCTTCACTAATTCAACGTAACACATAATGATCGCCGGATGGATAATTATTATAAAGATAAGACGCGGATATAAAGGCGGGTTTCTGTACCTCAGTGTGTCTCTTCAAAGCAGAAACAGAAAAGGAAAGAACTTCCGCTGCCGGGGTAAAGTTCAAGCGTTCCGGCGCGGAAACGATGTCGTCACTTCCGTCTCTCGATAAGGATCGGGAGTAATTATATTAAAATATTGATTCTATTTATGTATTTATTATATTTTGTATTTTTTCTGTTCTAAGTAAATTCCACCAGTTGACGAAGAGCTATGAGCTATGTTGAATTAAGAAGATAAAACGTAAAGAAGCCGCCGCCGCCACCCTGGCGGTGAGCTCAGGTACTGACGGAGGACAAACACGTGACACATTCTATTGCGTTGTTCCAAGTGTCACGTGGTCTTCAGACCACAACACTGGAACTCTTGAGACACGTGACCAGACCCAAGAAAGAGAGAGATGGATATAAGTATGCATATATCAGGGGTGTAAAGTACTTGAGTAATTGTACTTCGTTACAATACTTAAGTACTGTTTTTTGGGGATTTGTACTTTACTCAAGTATTATTAGTATACTATTATTTGTATTATTTACTAGTATTATTTGTATACTTGTACTTTTACTCAATTACATTTCAGAAAAAAAAAACATACTTTTTACTCCTTACATTTAAAATGCAGACCTACAAAGTACAAAGTACAAATCTCGCAGGTCCAACAATTTTAATTTGTATATTTTTTTCTCTGGCCGAACTAACGTTAACGTTATTAATCCTACGGCCGCACTTTATTTAAAAACAGCCAATCAAATACCCATCAATGGAAAACTAACCCGCCCATACCCATGCTGATTGGTCCTTGTGCAAGACTAGAAAGCGGGGATCTTTGATGAAACACCTGCTATCAGAAGAATAGACAGTCAGAGTGACAAGCTACAGAAGATGGCCACAAACGATAGTACGAGTGATGAAGAGGACGAAACGGTCGGCGTGGACGGACAAGACGAGCACCCATGGCCTTGCAATAAAAAAAAGTTTTTACTTTTACTTTTTAGTACTTATGTACACTTAAAAGTAGAAACTTTTTGACTTTTACTCAAGTGTGTTTTTAGCCAGATACTCTGACTTTTACTTGAGTAAGATTTTGAAATGGTACCCATACTTTCACTTAAGTATAATTTCTGGGTACTTTTTACACCCCTGGCATATATAATATACATATATATATATATATATATGTGTTTATATATTTGTTTTCGCTGTCTGAATATCTTATCTTGCCCACATATTTGTATATTTAACTGTAATTTGCACATACGTTAGTTATTTATCAATCTGGTTTTGTGGTTTTGTACTGTATCGTATCGCTATGCAACCTGGCACAAGAATTTCCTTCGGGATTAATAAAGTTCTATTCTATTCTATTCTATTCTATTCTATATATATATATTTACATATACATCCCATCCTCAATCTTGTATACACTCTCGACCGTGCCTCCGGGTTCCCTGTGTGTTGGTGGGCGTGGCTCCAGACTCCGGCGCCGCCCCAGCGTCATCAGCTACACCTGCTGCTCTGCGCTCACACCTGCCATAAAGACCAAAGGCCTTTGGTTGAGGAGACAGTATGCAAACAAAAACAAAGTTATGTACATACAAAAATCAAATAAAAATGTACAATAGTATACAAGAAAAAATTACAATAAAATGGAGAAAGAAGGAGAGGGAGAACAGAGGGAGAGAAAAAAAAGGGGGTGAGGAGGGGCTTAGGGGGAGGAGAGAAGGGGCTGAGGGCGATGCATGCGGTTGAGAGGCAATCAGAAGGTGCAACAGTCGGTTACGATCTGTTGCAGATTTTGTTTAAAAGCAGTGAGCGATGTGAGAACAGTGAGAACATATTTGTACAGTTACCGTAATGCACCCAATATTATACATGAGTACAGTTACCGTAACGCACCCAATATATACATGAGCTAGTACGCTACCGTAACGCACCCAATATTATACATTCAGTACATATTACCGTAATGCACCCAATAGAATATTATACATTAGTACATTGACTCAGCAATTAAAGTGAAGCAGTCAGTGGACTAGGAGGCTACTGGAACAAGTGAGAGGGTGTGCCAATGGACTAGGAGGCTACTGGGACCAGTGAGAGGGTGTGCCGATGGACTAGGAGGCTACTGGGACCAGTGAGAGGGTGTGCAGATGGACCAGTAGGCTACTGGGACCAGTGAGAGGATGCAGATGGACTAGGAGGCTACTGGGACCAGTGAGAGGGTGTGCAGATGGACGTAGCATACCGATTCGGCCGATTTTCATCCCAGAGCGAGCAGGGCTCGCAGGGCAGACTGGGCTCCAGGGCCGGGAGTCTTGGTTCTGGAAACAAAGCCCAATAATACTCCAGTTAGCTACATCCCAGCACTCCCACCCAGAGCCCATGTCAACAACATGCACAACACATCGTATGGAATCAAGTGGACGAGTCAAACATTACTACTTTAGAAGAAATAAAATGTCACCAACTGAGGTTGGCATCAAGGCACAAGTTTTCAGCATGCGCAATTAGTCAGGGTACACCGGGAACAAGTTACACTTATGGGGCATGAACCTCCACCTGGTTTCGTAGTTGTATAAAACAATATGCCACCTGGTTTTGTAAGTTGATAAACAATATGCACCTGGTTGTAGTTGTATAAAACAATATGCCACTGGTTTGTAGTTGTATAAAACAATTATGCCACCTGGTTTGTTTAGTTAGTATAAAACAATATACCACCTGGTTTGTAGTTGTATAAAACAATATGCCACCTGGTTTGTAGTTAGTAAAAACAATATGCCACCTGGTTTGTAGTTGTATAAAACAATATGCCACCTGGTTTTGTAAGTTGGTATAAACAATATGCACCTGGTTGTGTGTTGTAAAAACAATATGCCACCTGGTTTGTAGTTTATAAACAACATGCCACCTGTTTGTATTGTATAAAACAATATGCCACCTGGTTCGTAGTTGTATAAAACAATATGCCACCTGGTTCGTAATTGTATAAAACATATGCCACCTGGTTTGTAGTTGTATACCTGTTTCCTCCAGTGGCCCTCAGCTGATGTGCAGGGCGGTGGATTCCCAGCCCTTGCAGCGCTGAGCGACGTCCTAGGGGCAGCAACATGGCGGCGTACGGAGAAGACTCATCTCTGTCCGCCTTCACCTTCATACGCCGTCACACGGCAGATCGTCTCCCTGGAAACCGTTACGCACCAGTCAAGACAACCGGCTACAGAACACTCCCAAGGCCAAGAAACAAAGGATGAGGACTTACTTTCCGGAGAGATCGTGACGTGGACAAACGTGTCGTTGAAGAAGCAAAGATGTGGAACAAACACCGAAGACATTTTCTCCTTCTGCCACCTGAGGTCCAAGGCTGATCACCTGCCTCCTCCTTCTCTCCTTGCCTTTACGTGCTGGGGCCCATCGTCTGGAAAGACAGCAACACAGTGTTAGGGTCAAGGGGCTGGGGCCCTTCTGGAGCAGACGTCGCGTTAGGGTCCACAGGCAGGGCCCTGACTAGAAGGTTGGGGTCTAGGGCCCAGACTAGAGGGCTAAGAGGCTTGGGGTCTAGGGCCAGACTCTCTCTCTCTCACTCACATGCTTATGTACCTTCTAGGTAGCAGTCTACCAATAGTGGGCAATACGCAAGAACATTTAATGTCATAAATGCCAGATATGTGGTAGTTCACGAAACATGTACCTAATACCACATACTGTAACATATGCACACATCCTGACTCAAGCGGCGCTGACTTTAAAAGCCGGTTAGTCAGCTTGATGTGATGCTGAATGCATTAGCAGCAGAGAGGGTTAAAGTAGGGTTAGAAGTCCTGAATCTCTAGCAGAAGATTAGGGTTGAAGTCCTGAATCCCTCTAGCAGAAGATACAGGGTTAGAAATCTTTATCTCCTCTAGCAGAAGATTGGGGTTAGAAGTCCTGAATCCCTCTAGCAGAGATTGGGGTTTAGAAGTCCCTGAATCCCTCTAGCAAAGATTGGGGTTAGAAGTCCTGAATCCCTCTAGCAGAAGATTTGGGGTTATAAGTCCTGAATCCCTCGAGCAGAAGATATGGGGTTATAAGTCCTGAATCCCTCGGCAGCAGATAGAGGGTTAGAAGTCCCGAATCCCTCTAGCAGAAGATTGGGGTTATGAGTCCTGAATCCCTTGAGTAGCAGATTAAGGGTTAGTAGTTAGTTAGGGTTAGTCAGTGCATCTTGAGCATAGGGTTGGACAGACGTGTACATGTTTATTCTTCCCACGGACAGTTCAAAACCTGTATGTCTCATCTGTCCCGACTGTGGCTATTATTAAAAACAGTGTTTTCACCAAACTAACCCGTCCAAATCCGAACTGAGCGCAGAAAAATAAAAGTGCTAAAATATCAAGGAAATAGCTAGTCAGCATCATCAGCCACAAAGCAAACAGAAATATGAAGCCAGGCATGTGCTCAGCTGGATGAAGCCATTCATAAGAGCAGCATGCATAGGTTTAGCTGTAGACAACTTGATGTGTCTGACGATGCTCAGCTGTTAGTTTATCTCAGGTTCTCAATGAGGAGAAGAAAATAACATTTATTTATTGTTAGACCACATATTATTATCCGGTTCAATACCTATTGTATTTATTGAATTGTGTACTATTTATTTGATTAACTCATAGATATGATTACTAAAGCTACTTTCAACATAGTTCTATGACGTCATAACAGCGTCAGACATTAAGATGCTCAGCCGCTTCAGGACGTTATTTACTGGACCTCTTTGAAATGTAATGAATAGATTGAATGGACTTCAACATTATTTGATACTTGTTGCATATATTTAATACTTGATGCTCACTTAACGGCCGGTTCAGTTTTAAACACCAAGCGTGGCCCCAGGCCGCCAGTTGACCCCCGGGCCGCCAGTTTGGCCCCCTGCTCTAATGAAAGCAGAGGAATTAGCGACGCTCAAACAAACTCTTTAGAGACCGTGTGGCTAACAAATAAACACATGAATCGTGCAGCACAACCTTCACTAATTCAACGTAACACATAATGATCGCCGGATGGATAATTATTATAAGATAAGACGCGGATATAAAGGCGGGTTTCTGTACCTCAGTGTGTCTCTTCAAAGCAGAAACAGAAAGGAAAGAACTTCCGCTGCCGGGGTAAAGTTCAAGCGTTCCGGCGCGGAAACGATGTCGTCACTCCGTCTCTCATAAGGATCGGGAGTAATTATATTAAATATATTGATTCTATTTATGTATTTATTATATTTTGTATTTTTCTGTTCTAAGTAAATTCCACCAGTTGACGAAGAGCTATGAGCTATGTTGAAATTAAGAAAGTAAAACGTAAAGAAGCCGCCGCCGCCACCCTGGCGGTGAGCTCAGGTACTGACGGAGGACAAAACACGTGACACTTCTATTGCGTTGTTCAAGTGTCACGTGGTCTTTCAGACCACAACACTGGAACTCTTGAGAACGTGACCAGACCAAGAAAGAGAGAGATGATATAAGTATGCATATATCAGGGGGTGTAAAGTACTTGAGTAATTGTACTTCGTTACCAATACTTAAGTACTGTTTTTTTGGGGATTTGTACTTTACTCAGTATTTTAGTATACTATTATTTTATTATTTACTAGTATTATTTGTATACTTGTCTTTACTCAATTACATTTCAGAAAAAAAACATACTTTTTACTCCTACATTTAAAATGCACAGACCTACAAGTACAAAGTAAAATCTCGCAGGTCTCCAACAATTTTAATTTGTTTATATTTTTTCTCTGGGCGAACTAACGTTAACGTTATTAATCCTACGGCCGCACTTTATTTAAAAACAGCCAATCAAATCCCATCAATGGAAAACTAACCCGCCCATACCCATGCTGATTGGTCCTTGTGCAAGACTAGAAAGCGGGGATCTTTGATGAAACACGCTATCAGAAGAATAGACAGTCAGAGTGACAAGCTACAGAAGATGGCCACAAACGATAGTACGAGTGATGAAGAGGACGAACAGGTCGGCGGTGGACGGACAAGACGAGGCACCCATGGCCTTGCAATTAAAAAAAGTTTTTACTTTTTATTTTAGTACTTATAGTACACTTAAAAGTAGAAACTTTTTGACTTTTACTCAAGTGTGTTTTTAGCCAGATACTCTGACTTTTACTTGAGTAAGATTTGAATGGTACCCATACTTTCACTTAGTATAAATTTTCTGGGTACTTTTTCACACCCCTTGCATATATAATATATATATATATATATATATATATGTGTTTATATATTTGTTTTCGCTGTCTGAATATCTTATCTTGCCCACATATTTGATATATTTAACTGTAATTTGCAACGTTAGTTATTTATAAATCTGGTTTTGTGGTTTGTATGTACGTATTCGCTATGAACCTGGACAAGATTTCCTTCGGATTATAAGTTTATTTCTATCTATTCTATTCTATATATATATATATATACATATACAGACCCAAGAAAGAGAGAGAGATGGATAAGTATGTCAAATATATTATACTTATACATATATATATATATATATATTAATTATACCCAGAAAGAGAGATGGATATAA
Organism: Coryphaenoides rupestris; assembly: GCA_002895965.2. Lineage (NCBI taxonomy): Eukaryota > Metazoa > Chordata > Actinopteri > Gadiformes > Macrouridae > Coryphaenoides > Coryphaenoides rupestris. The sequence goes on from PIJE02000088.1 coordinate 699,896, forward strand.
GTTGTCGAATTAATATACGATATTGTGGCTGAGGCCATTGAGCCGATAGGAGTTGGCCGACGGTTCGGGGAACGCAGGTTCCCCATATCGGCCCCCAGAGGGAGGCGAGGAGACCGGGAAGTGGCAAGAGGATCAGCCTTAATTGAAGTGGCTGCGCCTCGTTGGGGGAACTCGGCGGCGGCCAATCAAGGGCCTGGCTGCTGGCAATAAATGGGAGAGGACCTGGGTGCTGTGGACAGTCGAGGAGAGAGAGAAAGAAGGAGAGTTGGAGAGGAAAGGAAGAGGAAGAGGAAGGAAGAGGAAGAGGGAAGAGGAGAGAAGAGGAAAGAGGAAGTGGAGGAAGGAAGTAGCGACGTGGGAAGGAGGAGTGCAGCGAACGACTGAGTGAAGAAAGACCGAAGTGGCGGTGTGCCCTAAACTTTGGATTGTCTGAGAACCCTGCTGTGTGCTGAACCCCTGGACCCGCTGAGAACCCGCCCCGTGAACGAACCCCGCCTGGCTGACTACCCGACCCATCGCCGAACCCCGCTCTCCCTGAGGACCCGTCTCCGTGTACCGAC
>PIJE02000088.1:700480-786826 GCA_002895965.2 Coryphaenoides rupestris
CCCCTGCTAACGGACCACGACTACTCTATTGGAATAACGGACTTGGTACGATACTTAACCCTGCACTTTCCCGTCCCCTTTATGGTTAATAAAGCCTGTGTTTTCATTTAAAGTTGGTGTGGAACTGGGAATTATTATATTCAGTCGTGGACACACTCAACCCGACAACGGAGTGTGCCACAATATATATATATACATCTATATACTGTACATACATATATATTTATATATCTATATACTGTACATACATATATATTTATATATATATATATATACAGACCCAAGAAAGAGAGATGGATATAAGTATGTCAATATATATATATATATATATATATATATACAGACCCAAGAAAGAGAGAGATGGATATAAGTATGTCTATACATACATATATATACATACATAGTGAGGCAATACAATGACACACTATACATAGTAATGAGTTCAAAATATTAAATATAACATGTTATGTTGACTGAAGTATTCATTGAATATTAAGTAATATAAATGTACAAGTAAGTACAAGTTATCTGCCGTTGGTAGTTATTACGTGAGCCAAATATCGAGCACTAAACAATGAACCAAGTACCAATACAGGATGTGCAGTGAAATGAAAAAGTGGCAGAATGTGCAAAAGAATACAATACATTTACATTTACATTACATACAAATTGAAAACACAAATTGGAGGGATCACAATATCCACAATATCTATAGTATTTACAGCAAAAGAGCAGCAGAAATGAGAAATATAAACAAATAGGCATATAAACAGTAAGGCAATTTAAAAAACCAAAAAATATATGAAAAAAAGTATAGAATAAAGTGAGTACAGACCATGTATGTAAGCTGCAGTGAGGGGGCCCTGGTGAGGTCAGAGGTCACATTCCTGATGGCCTACGGAAAGAAACTGTGATGGTGTTGTGTCCTCGTAAAGTCCACAATCAGCTCCTTAGTTTTGGAGACATTCAGCATGAGGCTGTTGTCTTGGCACCAGAGCGACAGGTTAGCAACTTCCTCTAGGTGGGCCTTCTCATCGTTCCCGGAGATCAGGTCCACCACCGCTGTGTCATCCACAAACCTGACGATGGTGTTGGAGCTGAACCACACAGTCATGTGCACATAACCCTATTTATACCTGCCCCAATCCTGTGTTCTCTGTCAGTTCGTTGTCGATGTTGGTATGCTGGTTAATGTTCTTGTCTCCAGCCCGAGTAAATCCAGTTTTTTGCCATGCTGAGTTTAATCTGATCTAATCTAATCTGATCTAATCTTTTATTGAAGGATCTTTGAAGTTCAACCCTCTGCCTGCATTTGTGTCCTCACCACACCACCATACCTGACAGGGAGTACAGTAGGTGGCTAAGGACGCAACCCTGGGGGGAACCTGTGTTCATGTGAGGGGTTTGGAGGTGTGGAGCCACCGGTTGGTCAGGCATGCTGGAGAGGCAGTCTTGGGCACAGGGACAATAGTGGACCACTTGAAGCAGGCTGGGACCACGGACTCAGCCAGGGAGAGGTTGAGTATTGTGGTGAACACTGGAGCTAGCTTCAGGTCTTCAGTACTCGTCCAATACACAATACATACAAAAACAATTCCTACTTTTTGTCAACACCATGCTGGTCTTTCTTCTAGTATCATAGTGGTGGAGCCAGTGGGACGTTTTTAATGACCTTTACTCTCCTGTTGTTATGGCTGGATAGCCCTACCTTCCGTATGACATCTTTAATATCATTAAAGATATATATCATTATATAAATAATAATGTGTTCCAAAGTTCATGTGATAAACCCAATTGCACATCCCAGTAATGAGACGCAATGTGACTTACCAGTTATCACCAGAAGGAGTATGTTATTGCAACAATTATATTCTAAACTTATAGAATTCCAGGAAAGTAGATTAAAATAGATAGCATAGTTTTTAAAAGATTTTGAAATAAAAATTCATCATGTAATTGCGTGAATGAAAATGTTGGTGTACAGAAGTAACAGCCGTGCTGTCGACCGAGGAGTTTGCTCTTTATTAGTGTTTGCATCACTGAAACTGCATTGACATGTTTCTAACCATGGATGAGCAGAAGCGAACATGGGCCTACAGGAAGGGTAGAAAGGATTGTATTCCATGGCCTAACATTCACGTATCCACGGCAGAGTCAACCATGCAAGGCAACAGCCAGCTGGTCAGGAGCAGGTAGGGTTAGGTGGTGTCTTGCTCAGGGACACCTCCACATTTATATCGCTCAATTAATTGTTTTACAAAACAGATTAGATTACAAATTATTACTCAACTTCTATTGCCTATAATTGATTATGCGGATGTTGTTTATCAGAACACAGCCGAAACCAATCTCAAACCTCTGAATGTGATTTATAATAGTCTCTGCAGATTTGTTCTGAGGTGTCCATTCAGAACACATCACTTTCATATGTATCAGTCTTTGAATCTTCTTTCACTAAGTGCTCGACGCCAGTTTCACTGGTTACAGTTTGTTCACAAATGCATTTTTTCAAACTACCCATCATATCTGAAACACATGTTATGTTGACTGAAGTATTCATTGAATATTAAGTAATATAAATGTACAAGTAAGTACAAGTTATCTGCCGTTGGTAGTTATTACGTGAGCCAAATATCGAGCACTAAACAATGAACCAAGTACCAATACAGGATGTGCAGTGAAATGAAAAAGTGGCAGAATGTGCAAAAGAATACAATACATTTACATTTACATTACATACAAATTGAAAACACAAATTGGAGGGATCACAATATCCACAATATCTATAGTATTTACAGCAAAAGAGCAGCAGAAATGAGAAATATAAACAAATAGGCATATAAACAGTAAGGCAATTTAAAAAACCAAAAAATATATGAAAAAAAGTATAGAATAAAGTGAGTACAGACCATGTATGTAAGCTGCAGTGAGGGGGCCCTGGTGAGGTCAGAGGTCACATTCCTGATGGCCTACGGAAAGAAACTGTGATGGTGTTGTGTCCTCGTAAAGTCCACAATCAGCTCCTTAGTTTTGGAGACATTCAGCATGAGGCTGTTGTCTTGGCACCAGAGCGACAGGTTAGCAACTTCCTCTAGGTGGGCCTTCTCATCGTTCCCGGAGATCAGGTCCACCACCGCTGTGTCATCCACAAACCTGACGATGGTGTTGGAGCTGAACCACACAGTCATGTGCACATAACCCTATTTATACCTGCCCCAATCCTGTGTTCTCTGTCAGTTCGTTGTCGATGTTGGTATGCTGGTTAATGTTCTTGTCTCCAGCCCGAGTAAATCCAGTTTTTTGCCATGCTGAGTTTAATCTGATCTAATCTAATCTGATCTAATCTTTTATTGAAGGATCTTTGAAGTTCAAACCCTCTGCCTGCATTTGTGTCCTCACCACACCACCATACCTGACAGGAGTACAGTAGGTGGCTAAGGACGCAACCCTGGGGGAAACCTGTGTTCATGTGAGGGGTTTGGAGGTGTGGAGCACCGGTTGTCAGGCATGCTGGAGAGGCAGTCTTGGGCACAGGGACAATAGTGGACCACTTGAAGCAGGCTGGGACCACGGACTCAGCCAGGGAGAGGTTGAGTATTGTGGTGAACACTGGAGCTAGCTTCAGGTCTTCAGTACTCGTCCAATACACAATACATACAAAAACAATTCCTACTTTTTGTCAACACCATGCTGGTCTTTCTTCTAGTATCATATGGTGGAGCCAGTGGGACGTTTTTAATGACCTTTTACTCTCCTGTTGTTATGGCACATCCCAGTAATGAGACGCAATGTGACTTACCAGTTATCACAGAAGGAGTATGTTATTGCAACAATTATATTCTAAACTTATAGAATTCCAGGAAAGTAGATTAAAATAGATAGCATAGTTTTTAAAAGATTTTGAAATAAAAATTCATCATGTAATTGCGTGAATGAAAATGTTGGTGTACAGAAGTAACAGCCGTGCTGTCGACCGAGGAGTTTGCTCTTTATTAGTGTTTGCATCACTGAAACTGCATTGACATGTTTCTAACCATGGATGAGCAGAAGCGAACATGGGCCTACAGGAAGGGTAGAAAGGATTGTATTCCATGGCCTAACATTCACGTATCCACGGCAGAGTCAACCATGCAAGGCAACAGCCAGCTGGTCAGGAGCAGGTAGGGTTAGGTGGTGTCTTGCTCAGGGACACCTCCACACGTAGCTAGGGGGAGCAGGTAGGGTTAGGTGGTGTCTTGCTCAGGGACACCTCCACACTTAGCTAGGGGGAGCAGGTAGGGTTAGGTGGTGTCTTGCTCAGGGACACCTCCACACTTAGCTAGGAGGAGCAGGTAGGGTTAGGTGGTGTCTTGCTCAGGGACACCTCCACACTTAGCTAGGAGGAGCAGGTAGGGAGTTATATATTTAGTTATGAATAGAACAGAGGTTCTGTTCGTGATCTTCATGGACAGAATCTCAAGGCGCAGCCGAGGGTGAGGAGAGTGTCCGGTTTGGGGACCTCAGAATTGCATCTCTGCTCTTTGCAAATGATGTGGTTCTGTTGGCTACATCAGACCGTGACCTCCAGCATGCACTGGGGCGGTTTGCCAGCCGAGTGTGAAGCGGTCGGGATGAGAGTCAGCACCTCCAAGTCTGAGGCCATGGTTTCTCACAACTATTCTCTGTTCTCTGCAAAGCCTTCTGTTTATATTAGCTGGCAAATATTAGCTTGCTAATGCAGGCCTGTTAGTCAGCACCTCCAAGTCTGAGGCCATGGTTCTCTGCCGGAAAACGGTGGAGTGTTCCCTCCGGGTTGGGAGTGAGTTGCTGCCCCAAGCGAAGGAGTTCAAGTATCTCGGGGTCTTGTTCACGAGTGAGGGCAAAATGGAGCGGGAGATGGACAGACGGATCGGTGCAGTGTCTGCAGTGATGCGGGCGCTGTACCGGTCCGTTGTGGTGAAGAGGGAGCTGAGCCGGAAGGCGAAGCTTTCGATTTACTGGTCCATCTACGTTCCAACCCTCACCTATGGTCACGAGCTTTGGGTAGTGACCGAAATAGATCGCGCCTGCTAAGAAGTGACCGTATAGCCAACCTGATGCTAACGCTACCCCACGTTACCTGGAAAGACTTTTACAAAGTTACTCCTACGTTTCTTGTTGTAAGTTAGCCTGAAACTTTAAAATGAAGAGGGAGCTGAGCCGGAAGGCGAAGCTTTCGATTTACAGGTCCATCTACGTTCCAACCCTCACTTACGAGCTTTAGGGTAGTGGCTACAGTTTGTTCACAAATGCATTTTTTCAAACTACCCATCATATCTGAAACAACATTTGATTCCATATCGTTCATCCTATAGCCTAAGAGATACGGACCATCTTTTCTTTTTTGTTCCAAGTATAGCCAAAGAAATTGGGAGGAGAGCCTTTAAATTTAAAGCCCCTTCTACTTGGAATGGCTTACCTGGGTCTCTTAGAGCCATTTCCTCTTTTCACCAGTTTAAGAGGTCTCTTCTTAATCATTTGCATACAAGCTGCAACTGTTTTCCTCATGCCTGATTATTATAATTTCTTTTTTTGTTTTGTTGTTTTGTTTTGCATGTTTATTTTTTTTTTTTTCCTTTTCTGTGTCTATGTGTACATGAATGACCCTAACTGTAACTGTTTATTGACTAATAACTAATGGTTGGTATGGGGAGGATATGGGTGGTTTTGGTGTGAGGGAGAGCTTTTGTCTGTCTGTATGTTTGTAATGTATGTTTTTGGTTTTTTTGTGAGGTCCCCTCGAAAACGAGATGCTTCATCTCAAGGGGTTTCCTCTGAATAAATTGAATTGTTACATATATTTACATTTACATTTCGGGCAGTTGGCAGATATATACACCCGAACCCTGGAATGTGCTTACACTGTATAATGTATCATCTTTCTAATTATATAGATAATTTATTAAGTGCTAAATTTGACATGTATGTTAAATAATACTTTTACATTTGAGAGAAAATTGAAATAAGAAATTGAAACAGATGAGAGGAGGAACTTTATTGTGATGGCTCACACCATGGAAGTACAAATCAACAAAGATCACTTGAAGCTTCGAATTGACTTGCATGCACCGTTCAATGAAACTGGAACTTAGTTTAACATCCTCCTAATACTTCTGCTGAACTTTACAAACACTGGCATTCTCTTTGAAACGGACAGCGATACACATATTTATAAAACTATGTCGCAGAGCATCAGAATATAAATATTTATCAGGTAACAACATTCAACCAACTGCCTCAGTCATTTAGAATGAGAGCCACAATGTAACTTTTATAGCTAACAGACAACCCTTCTATAATCCGCTAGAAAGTTGCACATCATAACAGATGACTTCTTCATAATTATTTCTATGGTTGACATCTTGATAAACTGACTATACTATACTCTAGCCTACTATATCAGATAGGTCAGTTAAATGCATATTTAATATTTTAACAGGATATGATTTTCTAAAATTATTTTGGTAAAGTGTACAATTATTGCCATTGAAAGTTATTCATTTATTTATCTGAATTTGATTTATATTTATGAAACTAGATTCCTAGAAAATTGTTTCCGAGCTGCCTTGAAACCACATCCAGTATGGTTCTTCAGATCTGGTTGGTAAATGGGTCTTAACCAGTTGGTAAATGGGTCTAAACGAGTTGGTAAACACAGTTTGTAGACTAAAAAGTTAATTCCCTCAAAGACTACAACCGCATATTACCACAATCCAGAATTAGGTTAACAAGGTTAAACCTAATATATGGTTATATATTAAGGTTAGAGTTAACATTTACTTACCCTAGTTGCTAACTACAATCAATGGCATGAACCTGTGACTGACCATTAAACATTTTCATATAGAAAAGCAATATAGATCAAATTCATTTATATCACATTAAGATGTAGATATACATTCATCATCATGGAAAATATTCTGCCAAAGGTAGAAAAACCAAAACATTTTTATAAACCTACAAGTACTATCGCTCTAAATCATGTTTAAACCATGTCCTTATAGTATGTTTAAGTGCATCTTGAAATTGTTCTACTTTGTGACTAAAACACTTTGATTGAACATGCTAACTTATTATGTTATCAGCCAAAAAGCTTTGTAAACTTCAAATTGTTATAGCAACCATATCAAAACACAAGTTCCCATTCAAGCATGCATTAATCAGAGGTAAAGTAAAGAGTAAAGTTACTCCATACAAAACGTGTAGAAGAACAGTAAATAGATATGGGTTAGATTTACCCTCAATCTAACTAACTTAGTCTAAATCTAACCCCAACAAATAGATAACCCTGGATTCACTAAAACACACAATTATCTTAATGTGTAAAACCAAAAAACACACTCAACAAACTAGGACACGTCAAACGCAGAAACATTGCACACACACACACACACACACACACACACACACACACACACACACACACACACACACACACACACACACACACACACACACACACACGCGCACACACGCACACACAGAGATAGATAGATAGATAGATAGATAGATAGATAGAATGTAGTAATATATAAATATGTAGTACTTAGTAGTAGTAGTAGTAGTAGTACTAGTACTAATAGTAGTACTACTTGGTACAGGGATGCCCCAGTAGTACTCAGTAGTATTTGGAGGTGTTGTAGTATGATGGGAAGTGCTGGGATGAGTGGAAGAACAGTGAGAGGAAAGAATGAAAGCAGCTAGAAGTTATAGATGACATTATATTTACATATATATTAGTTATAAATTATAGATATGACGTTCACATTTACATATATATTAGTTCTAAGTTATAGATATTACATTAAATGTACATATATATTAGTTATAAGTTATAGATATTACATTTACATTTACATATATATTAGTTATAAGTTATAGATATTACATTTATATTAGTTATAGAAGTTTGTTTTATGGTCAAATTAACCATAAACTGTGATATTCTGTAGTATGTTGTCTACAGGTATAGTATGTTGTGGTCTGCAGGTGTAGTATGTTGTGGTCTGCAGGTGTAGTATGTTGTGGTCTACAGATGTAGTATGTTGTGGTCTACAGGTGTAGTATGTTGTGGTCTGCAGGTGTAGTATGTTGTGGTCTGCAGGTGTAGTATGTTGTCTGCAGGTGTAGTATGTTGTGGTCTACAGGTGTAGTAATGTGTCTACAGGTGTATGTTGTGGTCTGCAGGTGTAGTATGTTGTGGTCTACAGATGTACTATGTTGTGGTCTGCAGGTGTAGTCTGTTGTGGTCTGCAGGTGTAGTATGTTGTCTGCAGGTGTAGTATGTTGTGGTATACAGGTGTAGTATGTTGTGGTCTACAGATGTAGTATGCTGTGGTCTACAGGTGTAGTAGCTTGTGGTCTGCAGGTGTAGTATGTTGTGGTCTGCAGGTGTAGTATGTTGTCTGCAGGTGTAGTATGTTGTGGTCTACAGGTGTAGTATGTTGTGGTCTACAGGTGTAGTATGTTGTGGTCTGCAGGTGTAATATGTTGTGGTCTACAGATGTAGTATGTTGTGGTCTACAGGTGTAGTATGTTGTGGTCTGCAGGTGTAGTATGTTGTCTGCAGGTGTAGTATGTTGTGGTCTACAGGTGTAGTATGTTGTCTGCAGGTGTAGTATGTTGTGGTCTACAGGTGTAGTATGTTGTGGTCTACAGGTGTAGTATGTTGTGGTCTACAGGTGTAGTATGTTGTCTGCAGGTGTAGTATGTTGTCTACAGGTGTAGTATGTTGTCTGCAGGTGTAGTATGTTGTCTGCAGGTGTAGTATGTTGTGGTCTACAGGTGTAGTATGTTGTCTAAAGATGTAGTATGTTGTGGTCTACAGGTGTAGTATGTTGTGGTCTACAGGTGTAGTATGTTGTGGTCTACAGGTGTAGTATGTTGTGGTCTACAGGTGTAGTATGTTGTGGTCTACAGGTGTAGTATGTTGTCTACAGGTGTAGTATGTTGTGGTCTACAGGTGTAGTATGTTGTGGTCTACAGGTGTAGTATGTTGTGGTCTACAGGTGTAGTATGTTGTGGTCTACAGGTGTAGTATGTTGTGGTCTACAGGTGTAGTATGTTGTGGTCTACAGGTGTAGTATGTTGTGGTCTACAGGTGTAGTATGTTGTGGTCTACAGGTGTAGTATGTTGTGGTATATGTAGTATGTCTACAGGTGTAGTATGTGTGGTCTACAGGTGGTTATGTGTGTGTGGTCTCCAGGTGTAGTATGTTGTGGTCTAGCAGGTGTAGTTGTTGGTCTACAGTTGTAGTATGTTTGTGGTCTACAGGTGTAGTATGGTGTGGTCTACAGGTGTAGTATGTTGTGGTCTCCAGGTGTAGTATGGTGTGGTCTACAGGTGTAGTAGGTTGTGGTCTACAGGTGTAGTATGTTGTGGTCTACAGATGTAGTATGTTGTGGTCTACAAGTGTAGTATGTTGTGGTCTACAGGTGTAGTATGTTGTGGTCTACAGATGTAGTATGTTGTGGTCTACAGGTGTAGTATGTTGTGGTCTACAGGTGTAGTATGTTGTGGTCTACAGATGTAGTATGTTGTGGTCTACAGGTGTAGTATGTTGTGGTCTACATGTGTAGTATGTTGTGGTCTACAGATGTAGTATGTTTTGGTCTACAGGTGTAGTATGTTGTGGTCTACAGGTGTAGTATGTTGTGGTCTACAGATGTAGTATGTTTTGGTCTACAGGTGTAGTATGTTGTGGTCTACAGGTGTAGTATGTTGTGGTCTACAGGTGTAGTATGTTGTGGTCTACAGATGTAGTATGTTGTGGTCTACAGATGTAGTATGTTGTGGCCTACAGGTGTAGTATGTTGTGGTCTACAGATGTAGTATGTTGTGGTCTACAGGTGACATATTTGTTGTCCAGATGATGTAATCTTCTGTCTTGTACAGGCATGATTGGCTGGTCAATACTGATGCTAACGACCGCCAATCGTCCAACCAGAGGCCACAGAGCAAGAGGAGCATTTGATTGGTTGGTTCTGGTTCTCCTTCCCCAAGACAACCGGCTTCATCAACTTGCTGTCAGTCTCTTGGATCTGTTGAAGCTAACTGGAGAGGAAGGTACAAGGACAACATGTTTAAACGAGTATGGTAAGGGTAAGTATTTAAGTAAGTAAGTAAGTACATTTTATTTATAGCGCTCCTTTCGAAACCAGGGGTAGGGTTAAGGTTAGGGTTTGGTTACAGTTAGGGTAGGGTTAGGGTTAGGGTCTCTTACTTGCTGAGTGTGGAGGCTGACCCTGAGCGGTGAAAATGGACGATCTGCCACTTGCCGTCCCTCCGATGCCACACCCTGCTCTCCTCTGATTGGGCGGTTCTGGGGGTTCCGTTGGGGTCGATGTACTGAGTGACGCGGATGTAGGCGATGCAGGCCGCCTCCTCCCCCAACAGGTGGATGTGAGGGTTAAGGATCGTGGTGTGGACCGGTTTACTGTTCCTGGACCACACTGCACACACACACAATTACATTTACATTGAGGGCATTGGGCAGACGCTTTTATCCAAAGCAACTTACAAAGATTACATGTTGAAGAAGACAGCAAGATTCAAGATTCAAGAACTTTAATCGTCACATACACATATACAGAAAACGCAGTGAAATGAAACGCAAAAAAATCTAGACATCTCTGTGGTACATAAAGATAAGAAAAGAGCAGGTTTCAAGCATTTATAATTGCAAGGTTGCCAACACACATACACACACATACACACCTCGGGTTTGTGTGAGTAATCCTAACCCTGTTCACCTGGACTCTGCATAGCTTAGCTTACCCCCCCCCCCCCCTTCTCCTCCTAAGCCCCTCCCACCTACCCAACCACGGTTTGAATCCCATCCCCTCTGGAGGGTTAGGGTTAGGGTTACGTGTTTGTATGTCTTGGCACTAATAGCACTTAAAATAGTACTTCGTATTGTGCAGCATCCTACCCTAGCTAGTTCTTATCCTGACTGTTCTTACACTGACTGTTCTTATCCTGACTGTTCTTACCCTGACTGTTCTTACCCTGACTGTTATTTTCCGGACTGTTCTTATCCTGACTGTTCTTACCCTGACTGCTCTTACCCTAACTGTTATTATCCTGACTGTTCTTACCCTGACTGCTCTTATCCAGACTGCTCTTTTCCAGACTGTTCTTACCTTGACAGCTCTTATCCTGAATGTTATTATCCTGACTGTTCTTACCCTGGCTGTTATTATCCTGACTGTTCTTATCCTGACTGTTATTATCGAGCTGCCTTATTGTTCTTATCCTGACTGTTCTTATCCTGACTGTTCTTATCCTGACTGTTCTTATTCTGACTGTTCTTATCCTGACTGTTCTTATTCTGACTGTTCTTATCCTTACTGTTATTATCCGAGCTGCCTTGTTGTTCTTATCCTGACTGTTCTTATCCTGACTGTTCTTATCCTGACTGTTTTTATCCTTACTGTTCTTATCCGTACTGTTATTATCCAAGCTGCCTTGTTGTTCTTATCCTGACTGTTCTTATCCTGAATGTTCTTATCCTGACTGTTCTTATCCTGACTGTTCTTATCCTGACTGTTCTTATCCTGACTGTTCTTATTCTGACTGTTCTTATCCTGACTGTTCTTATCCTGACTGTTCTTATTCTGACTGTTCTTATCCTGACTGTTCTTATCCTGAATGTTCTTATCCTGACTGTTCTTATCCTGACTGTTCTCTGACTGTTCTTATCCTGACTGTTCTTATCCTGACTGTTCTTATTCTGACTGTTCTTATCCTGACTGTTCTTATCCTGACTGTTCTTATCCTGACTGTTCTTATCCTGACTGTTCTTATCCTTACTGTTATTATCCGAGCTGCCTTGTTGTTCTTATCCTGACTGTTCTTATCCGTACTGTTATTATCCAAGCTGCCTTGTTGTTCTTATCCTGACTGTTCTTATCCTGAATGTTCTTATCCTGACTGTTCTTATCCTGACTGTTCTTATTCTGACTGTTCTTATCCTGACTGTTCTTATCCTGACTGTTCTTATTCTGACTGTTCTTATCCTGACTGTTCTTATCCTGACTGTTCTTATTCTGACTGTTCTTATCCTGACTGTTCTTATCCTGAATGTTCTTATCCTGACTGTTCTTATCCTGACTGTTCTCTGACTGTTCTTATCCTGACTGTTCTTATCCTGACTGTTCTTATTCTGACTGTTCTTATCCTGACTGTTCTTATCCTGACTGTTCTTATCCTGACTGTTCTTATCCTTACTGTTATTATCCAAGCTGCCTTGTTGTTCTTATCCTTACTGTTATTATCTGAGCTGCCTTGTTGTTCTTATCCTGACTGTTCTTATCCTTAATGTTATTATCCTGACTGTTCTTATTCTGACTGTTCTTATTCTGACTGTTCTTATCCTGACTGTTCTTATCCGCGCTGCCTTGCTGTTCTTATCCTCACTGTTCTTATCCTGATTGTTCTTATCCTGACTGTTATTATCCTGACTGTTATTATCCGAGCTGCCTTGCTGTTCTTATCCTGACTGTTATTATCCTGACTGTTATTATCCTGACTGTTGTTATCCTGACTGTTCTTATTCTGACTGTTCTTATCCTGACTGTTATTATCCTGACTGCTCTTATCCTGACTGCTCTTATCCTGACTGATCTTATCCTGACTGTTATTATCCTGACTGCTCTTATCCTGACTGTTATTATCCTTACTGTTATTATCCTTACTGTTATTATCATTACTGTTATTATCCTGACTGTTATTATCCTTACTTTTATTAGCCTTACTGTTATTATCCTGACTGTTATTATCCTGACTGTTCTTATCCTGACTGTTATTATCCGAGCTGCCTTGCTGTTCTTATCCTCACTGTTCTTATCCTTCTTATCCTCACTGCAATTATGAATGCTTGAAACTGGTTCTATTCTAATCTTTATGTACCATCAGTGTTAGACAAGGTTTCCAATGTCATTTTTTTTCACTCACGGTTCTCAAAGTAGAAGCGATGGAAGTCCAGGCCCTCGACAAGGTTCCCCAGAGCTTCAGGTTCAAACGCAGTCACTGCTGGATCACACATCTTCCTGGGAGACAGACGGACAATCAGTTTAGGGTTAGAGATGATGGCTGTGTGGTTAGGGTTAGAGATGGGTTAGGGTTAGTTAGAGACGATGGCTGTGTGGCTAGGGTTAGAGATGGGTTAGAGTTAGAGTTAAGGGTTAGGGTTAGGGTTAGAGATGGGTTAGGTTTAGGGTTAGGGTTAGGTTAGGGTTAGAGATGGGTTAGGGTTAGAGTTAAGGGTTAGGGTTAGAGATGGGTTAGGGTTAGAGAGGGTTAGGGTTAGAGATGGGTTAGAGTTAAGGGTTAGGGTTAGAGACAATGTTTGTGTTGAGACTTACGTGTAGCCCTCAAAGTCTCCATTGCTTATCGCCTCAATAAGTTGTTCAGTCACTTTAATAATATCTTGTTTCCTCACTGCAGGGGCAGACAGACAACACAAATACATTTGTATGTGATGTTGTATGTTTGTATATGAATGTTATTTCATGATTCTCTAATATTTATTGGTAAGTATACCTCTATACGTTATGTTATCTTTGAGACTTCAAATTCAGACAAGTTGTTCATTTCCAAATTCCTAATTTTGTGTCCAGAAGGAGTTTGCTTGGTTAGTAATTAAAAGGCTAACATACCGCTCCATGTCAATAGAAGCAGCTAAAGGAAAGCAAATGTTAACCCGGTGAACGTCTGGATGCACACGATGAACTCGGAATTAAACGACTCGTCTGAATGGACACAGACATCCCTTCAACGAGAGGCTCATGGAGCAATTAGCTCCTGCTACACTATCCAACTTTGTCCATATCAGGACAAAGATATGTGTTGAATGATCTGCTTTATTGTAGAGTTTGTAGTCATGAACGGACAGAGCAGATGGTAGCACTTTCTCCTAGAGTGTGTGTGGTGGGTTAGCTGGTTTAACCTGTGGGTTAGGGTTAGGGTTAGCCCCGCCCACCACAGACTCTACCTGGGCCAGGTGAGTCTGCTTCAACCAGCCACCAACCACACACACTCCACAGTTAGGACAAATTAAAGTTAGGGTAATGTGAGTGTGACTGTGTGTGTGTGTGTGTGTGTGTGTGTGTGTGTGTGTGTGTGTGTGTGTGTGTGTGTGTGTGTGTGTGTGTGTGTGTATGTGTATGTGTGTGTGTGTGTGTGTGTGTGGACCTCGTGTGTCCTCATCCTCCAGCGTTGTGTTGGTGCTCTCAGATGATTCCTAAGATCATGAAAAACTTAGATAAATGAAGTTTCATAATAAATATAATAAACATCTCATGTCACAGGAACACCTCCACACTTAGCTAGGAGGAGCAGGTAGGGTTAGGTGGTGTCTTGCTCAGGGACACCTCCACACTTAGCTAGGAGGAGCAGGTAGGGTTAGGTGGTGTCTTGCTCAGGGACACCTCCACACTTAGCTAGGAGGAGCAGGTAGGGTTAGGTGGTGTCTTGCTCAGGGACACCTCCACACTTAGCTAGGAGGAGCAGGTAGGGTTAGGTGGTGTCTTGCTCAGGGACACCTCCACACTTAGCTACTGCTCAGGAGGTAAGAGCTGTAATATTTTACATATTTATATCTAATGTATCGATATATTAGACTATATATATAATAATATACAATATAATAATAAGAAGAAGAATAGTAACAATAATAATAATAATAAGAAGAATGTAATATCTATACTTTACTATAACAGAATATAATAAACAGTATAATGCAGAATATAGATTATAATATAGAATCTAATAGAACACAAGTCTCTTACCTTCACGCCATCAGTTTTCTTGTTCGCTCCGCCCTTCCCTCCTGAGCGAGGGATGAGGAGGAGGAAGAGGAGGAGCAGGAGAGTGAGAGAAAAATGAAGGGAAGGGAGGAGAAGAGTGGAGAACAGATGAGAGCCCATAGCTCTTAAGCAAGGCACACAGCAGGAGGAAGGAATGTGTGGTGGTTCTATTCCCCACCAACTATAGCAGTGGGTTAGAAAATCCAAAAGCCCATCGATGTGCAATGTTCTAAAGTTCTGCTTCTCTTCCCACCCGCTAACCCTAACCCTAAGCCTAACCCTAACCCTAAACCTAAACCTACCTCTAGCCCTAACCTTTCACCTAAACCTAAACCTAACCCTAACCCTAACTCTAGCCTTAACCCAAGCCGCCAGTTAGCAAGACTGGTCAGGGGCCTGGAGACATTCCTCTCTCCTGCTGTCTCTCTGTGTCTCTCTACCACTCTCTCTCCCCTCCCCTCCCAAGTGGTTACTCCGAGCGAGAGCTATCAATAGATATGGTGTGTGTGTGTGTGTGTGTGTGTGTGTGTTGTGTGTCTGTGTGTGTCTGTGTGTCCGGTATTAAGTTTCCTTTCAGGGGACAGTCACACTCTTTCTGACACACACACACACACACACACACACACACACACACACACAGACACACACACACACTCACGCACTCACGCATGCACACGTGTTAATAATTGTGACCTCTGCGAACTATCCAATTGTTCAATGATTGTATCATTAGCAGCTGCTTAATTGAGTTCTAACGAGTTAGACTGGTGCTCAGGTTAACGAGCTAGACTGGTGCTCAGGTTAACGAGCTAGACTGGTCCTCAGGTTAACGAGCTAGACTGGTGCTCAGGTTAACGAGTTAGACTGGTGCTCAGGTTAACGAGCTAGACTGGTGCTCAGGTTAATGAGCTAGACTGGTTCTCAGGTTAACTAAACCAGCTGGTTAGCAGTCTACCAACCACTGCTAATGAACAAACCAGGTTAGCAGAGTTGACAGTGATTCTACTACATTGAAACGGTCCCTGTAGACCTGGCCCACGTGGTCTAGACGTGGTCTCTCTGGGTTACAAGGACATGAACTAGCGGTCCTCAGTGGTACTGACATGGTCACCAGGCTAACTTGAGCTTAGCCACATATGTAAATGTTTAATGTTTAATAAAGTACAATATAACACAAATCCGGACCTGGGCTTTGTTGTACATCACCAATAGGCATGTTAAAATGATGTCAACGTGTTTTAGGCTGTAACATTATCATTACTAGGTGCTATAGAAATTACCATGATATACAGTATCTACTTGATATATCAGCAATTAACATGCTAGTATGTAAGGAAACATGATTGTATGTAAGGAAACATGCTTGTATGTAAGGGAACATGCTTGTATGTAAGGAAACATGCTTGTATGTAAGGAAACATGCTTGTATGTAAAGGAACATGCTAGGATGTAAGGAAACATGCTTGTATGTAAGGGAACATGCTAGGATGTAAGGAAACATGCTTGTATGTAAGGAAACATGCTTGTATGTAAGGGAACATGCTAGGATGTAAGGAAACATGCTTGTATGTAAGGAAACATGCTAGTATGTAAGGAAACATGCTTGTATGTAAGGGAACATGCTAGGATGTAAGGAAACATGCTTGTATGTAAGGAAACATGATTGTATGTAAGGAAACATGCTAGTATGTAAGGAAACATGCTTGTATGTAAGGGAACTTCTACCATCAGGCAGGTGATACCGCAGTATCAAGTGCCACACGAGCAGACTCAGAGACAGCTTCCACAGTCAGGCCATCAGGCTGCTGAACAAGTTCGGCATCAATGTCTAAGTGCTAGTGCTAAGTGTTACTGTTAGTGCTGGTCCTGGTGATAAGTGCTAGTGTTAATGCTGGAGTTACTGCTGGTAGCAGTGCTAAGTGTTGGTGCTAGTGCTAGTGTTACTGCTAGTGCTGGTCCTGGTGCTAGTGTTAGTGCTAGTCCTGGTGCCAACTGCTGGTGCTAGTGTTGTGTTGACTGTCTGAGAAGGTATTCTGTGACATTCTGTGAATGTCAGCATATAACAATGTATATTTTAGTACATTGATTTATATGTGTATTGCTCACCTGGATATTTTTGTTATTTTTCTATTTCTATTTTGCACAGTTCTATTTCTATTTTGTAGTTCTATTCTATTTTGTATTCCTTTATAATTACTGTCGGCTGTCGGGCGTTTTGCACACAAGTTTTTCACTCACTGCTTATACTCACGTGTAAATTGTGAAGTGACAATAAAATACTTGAAACTTGAAACTTGAACATGCTTGTATGTAAGGAAACATGATTGTATGTAAGGAAACATGCTTGTATGTAAGGGAACATGCTAGGATGTAAGGAAACATGCTTGTATGTAAGGGAACATGCTAGGATGTAAGGAAACATGATTGTATGTAAGGAAACATGATTGTATGTAAGGAAACATGCTTGTATGTAAGGAAACATGATTGTATGTAAGGAAACATGCTTGTATGTAAGGGAACATGCTAGGATGTAAGGAAACATGCTTGTATGTAAGGAAACATGATGTATGTAAGGAAACATGCCTTGTATGTAAGGAAACATGGTTGTATGAAGGGAACATGATGTATGGGAATTTTTTAAGGGAACATTTATTAAGGGAACATGATTTGTAAGGAACATGCTTGGTATGTAAGGACCATGATTGTATGTAAGGAAACATGCTGTATGTAAGGCAACGTTGATTGTATGTAAGGGAAACATGCTTGTATGTAAGGGAACATGCTTGTATGTAAGGAAACATGCTTGTATGTAAGGGAACATGCTAGGATGTAAGGAAACATGCTTGTATGTAAGGAAACATGCTAGTATGTAAGGAAACATGCTTGTATGTAAGGGAAACATGCTTGTATGTAAGGAAACATGCTTGTATGTAAGGGAACATGCTAGGATGTAAGGAAACATGCTTGTATGTAAGGGAACATGCTAGGATGTAAGGAAACATGCTTGTATGTAAGGGAACATGAGGGGTGGAAACAACTCTCTCCAGTATTGTGAGTTTGAACTGCTTTACCCTTTTAAACACACAGTGTCATTGTTACATACAGCAACTTGAACACATTTAGAAAGTTAGCTAATCGGAATTAGTAAAATAAATTATGTGTAAATTAAAGTACAGTCAGTTGGGTTGTTTTGGGGTCATAAGGTTATAAGTGTTGGGGTCATTAGGTTATAAGTGTTGGGGTCATCAGGTTATAAGGTCAGGGGTCAAAGAGGGCGTCTTACCTGAGAAATTCCTGGTAGCCAACATGGTGGTTAATATGGCACCCTAAAGAAAGAATAAACCAAGTTACCATTTCTAACAAAATAATCTTATATTACTCATTAAAATGTAATTATGGATTTCTACTAAAGTGATGGACAAGAGGAACTAAAATGTCAAATAACACACTGATCAGGCAATCGGGTTCATAGGTCAGAGGGTATCGTCAAGTCCGAGGCAATAGGGTTCATAGTATTGGAGATATTTTACGGTATATTCATAAGAATGGCTTGTCATTATAATGTATGGGTGAATTAAGGGTAGAGAAAGATAACCTCTTCCCCAGTTGCTTATCTGCATGACCAGTCGTCACCGTCATTTATGACTAGGCAAGGAGGGCGTCACATCCTGCCATATAATTTCTTGAAACAGTAATAGAAAAGAGAACCTATGTTACTGTTACTTTAAATGGGGTTTGGAGTATCACGACAGCATTCTCACGACGACATCATCACGATGACGATGTCACGCAGACCATGTGACGTTGACCATGTCACGATCTCACGAAGACCATGTGACGTTGATCACGTGACGATGTGAATATAGGTCGGAGTCAAAGAGGAATGAATTCAGTCTTCTCTGCAGATTTGACTCAGGCTTATTGTTACTATTGGCTGTGACAAATAAAGTCTTTAACTTTCAAACTTTGGTCTTCCTGATCACCCTCTTACGAATGTCAGAGCAGTGGTAAAATCCACGACATATTTGGCGTCACGAACAGGATTGGAAAGGGACCAGACGGCTGCTTCGTCGTGAGGTGGTGTTCCGGCGCAGGACACACAAAACGAATGGCCATTCAACTAAATGGGTAAGCAACGTTCTTACGTGTTAGTATAGAAAATTGTGTGCCCTGTGCCTGACCCATCCTAACGCCAAAGCTGTAAGTATGTCTCTCCAAATTTAAGAACCATAGTATAACTCATGTAAGAGGGGGAAAGGGGAAACCTGGGATGAATACTAAATTGTTGCTTTTGAAAACCCTGTGGATACCGTTGTGATAGTACAATGACAAAGGTACTATGCACTGAACGGACAGGTCGCTAGAGTACGAGTGCGGTAAAGCACAGTGATGCTATGTGGGTGAGATGCGGAGAGACGCACCACGATAGGCAGCGCGATGTACTATGGTAAAATAGTAGACCTACGTAGACAAAGGTACGGTTAAGTACAAGTAATACTAGGAGTACGGTAAAGTACACAAATGTATGGTAAAATACAATGTACGGTAAAGTACACAAATGTATGGTAAAATACAATGTACGGTAAAGTACACAAGGTGTGGTAAAATACGAGTACGGTGAAGTACAAGTAAATACTACATAGACAAAGATACAGTAAAGTAGGCCTACAGTAAAAAAGAAATTGAAAATAAGTCAGCGCTTAGAAGCTTACTTCAGTTATGATTTAAATTGACCAATATAGAAGGGAGAGGGTGTTAAGAGTAAAAACACTGTGGTCGGTTTTGTGCATTGATGAGATGTGTGAGTGTTCAAAAAACATTCTGAGTTGATAGATGACATTTTTCATTTGGATTGTATTCCAGTGATAAATGAATGAAAGCGCATTAAATACACCAATTGTTGAATAGCTAGCTTGTAAAGGTCCTTATTGTTTGTTTGAAAGTCTGTGCTTGTTGTATGTTATATGTTAGTTGTTGTTTTATGTTATATGTTAGTTGTTGTTTTATGTTGTATGTTAGTCGTTGTGTGTGTTGTCGGTGCTAGGTTGTGAAGAGTTTATCGCCGGCCACTAGGGGGCAGCGTCTCATTAGTATTGCCGACCGGTTTAGCTGGACGGTCATTTTCGGACGTGTTCATTCACTCATTCATGTTGTGTCTGCTCGGTGGTTTAGAGAGACTGGTGGGAGAGTCGCTGAGACAAGCCAGGACTATAGGAGGGCGTGTCCCGGTGAGAGAGGGGTGGACTGTAAGATAAATTCCAGCCCCTGTAGTTGGAATCAGTGGGAGAGGTAAAAAAAATATATATATATATATAAATAAGATAAAAGAGTAGTTATTATTGCTCTCTTTCTATTATATGGGTGTTTATCTACAAAGAAGAGTAGATTAATTGAAGAATTCAAGCATTGATATCAGTAGTGAATGATATATAATTCACAATACCAAGTAAAAATAAAGTCGAGTAAAGAGAGGAGCACCCCAAGTGTTGGAAACCTGCACTGCATGTTGTAGTCCAGGAAGTTGTTAGAGCATCAGTTTTCTTCTTCATTGATGAGAACAGTTAAAGAAACAGATAAAGGAAACATTGCCCCTAGTGTCCAGTTTGCAAATAATTTTAGTTTATACCAAAGAGCTAATCCTAATGCTTTGTGTTGAGATGAAAACATAGGGTGAGACAAAAGATATTCAAGTTAATATTATATTAGTATATTTAATCATAGTGTGTACTTTTAAACTATTTGGACTTTATAAAAAGTATAGAGAAAACCTGTGTATCTATGAGAAAGTAACAAGCATATTTTAGATAATAATAAATAAGTGATTGATTTAATTGATTGGTTTTCTAAATAGATTTTCATTGAATTGATTGATTTATTGGATTGATTTTCATTGATTAATTGATTTAGTTGATTTAAAGTGAGGTGTCCTTATTTGATTAGGATACTATAGGTAAGATCCTTAATTGATTCAGTTCCACATTATAGAACTGGTGAATAGAGAGAAATAACTTCTGTAGCGGTTCATTTGAAGGCACACAATTAAGAATTAGAAAGCTCTTTAATAAAAAGAGTAACCATGCCATAATCAGCGGTAGAAATATTGTGTAAAAAGAATCCGTTAAATAAAGATGAGATAATAAAGATCTCAGAAAGATGGGAGAAAAGAAAGGAAAGTAGTAATGGCTGGTAAAGGAAAGTAGTAATGGCTGGTAAAGGAAAGTAGTAATGGCTGGTAAAGGAAAGTAGTAATGGCTGGTAAAGGAAAGTAGTAATGGATGTTTAAAGGGAAAGGTAGTAATGGATGATAAAGGAAATAGAGATAGAGGACCGAAATTGGGATCACACATAAACATGGATTGTTACAAAGAAATTAAGGGAGCGAGGCAAGAGTCGGACAGTGATAGTGACAGTGGTAGTGAAGAAGAGGTATGTAGCCAGGAGGGAGTCTTGCCCGAAGGTAATAGAAGCTTCCTAATGGGAGAACCAGAGAAAGAAAATAGGAGATCTCAGAGGCAGAAAAAGGCACCAAAAAGTTACCAAGGAGAATTTCCTATTCTGGTTAAAGGACAGCAAGCCAACTATGTCCCATGCCAATGGCAGGACTTGGAGGGAATAATATCTAGACTCCCTAATATAAATATTGGAGCCTTGAAGTGGATTAGGATATTTGAGGAATTTACAGTGGTGAAATTAATGGCGGTGGGGGATCTGAAGGCTTTGTTGGCAAGAGTTCTAGGTCTCGCAAAGATGGAGGGCATACTGCAGAATGGGGGTTTGAGGCACCTGCTGGATGAAGGTCTTGATGGAACAACGTTTGACACCTATCGATCAGAAACATGGGCGGCACTTAGAAGCGAGTACCCAACCCATGTGGATCACAAGAGCCTGAGGGGCCCCACAATCGGTGACACAGAGAATCCTGCATCCTACCTGCAGAAGCAAGTCATGAGATGGAGAATGGAAACAGACAAAGACCCAGAGCGAGATCCGTTGGTCTCGATCTTGTTCAGAATCTCCATAATAGAGACAATGCCTAGCTCAATCAAGAACAAGCTAGAAGATGTGATGGGACTGACTTCATCAAAGTCTCATAAAGAGTTCAGTGATCATCTGGTCCATGCAGTGGACAGATACCGTCAAGATGAACAAAAAATGAAAGAACAAAGCGGAGAGGTGCAGAGAAAGTTATCTCAGCTCCAGTTGGAGGAGATAACAAGAAAAGACAAAGACAAGAAAAAACAGGCGGTTGTTGCAGAGCCAGGCACAATGACGCCCATAGTCCAGCAGGGCCCGCCTCAGATGAACTTGTCACAGGTTCCACCACAGGTGCCCCCTCACCTGGTACAACAGCCTCAGAGCCAAGGGTCACCCGCCCCACCCATTGTTAATGTATATGCTCAAAACAGAGAGCAAGGTGTAAATAATAGGTACAGGCAGAGGCAGAATAATCAGTACAGAAGGCCACAGGGTCAGTCTGAATATGGCCAAAGACAGGAACCACCCAACCGCCCCAGAATATGTTGGGAATGTGGTCAGGAAGATCATTATAAGAGGGATTGTCCAAACCTCTTTTACCCACCAGGTCAGTCTGGATATGGCCAAAGACAGGAGCCACCCAACCAGTTCAGAAGGCCCAAAGTATGTTGGGAATGTCGTCAGGAAAATCATTATAGAAGGGATTGTCCTAAACTCTTTTTACCCACCAGGTCAGCAACAGAAACAGAGAGGACAGGGACAGCAAAGACAGGAAAATTATAGTCAGAATAGAGCAGGACCCTGGATGGGTCAAGGTTACTAGATATGCCCAGAGAATCCACAAGGGAGGGTCAGCATGTAGCAATCATGGAACAGGCTGATGAGGAACCAGTTCTGCAGGTTCTAATAAACGATAGAGGCACGTCAATGCAAAATATGCCTCTCACTTCCCTATGGCAGAAAAAATGTGTAAAAACTATAGGATTCTTGGGACAAATGCAGTTAATACCTATGACAGCTCCAGTAACGTGAAGGCTTCAAACAAGAAATGCAGGGAGCAAGTGCGTTAGTAAACCCAGATTATACAAAACCTTTCCTATTGTATGTAGTAAATAGGAGTCAATGATACGTGTCAGCGGTGTTAATATAAGAGTCATGTAGTGGGAGGCGAAAACAACCCATAGCTTACGACAGCTTAAAGTTAGACGCAGTAGCACAAGGCTATCCGCCTTGATATCAGGGATTAGCTATGGTACAGTATGCTTATGACAAGGCCTCGACCATTACAATGGGTCACCCAGTAACTATTTTTAAGAATCACAAAGTCATTGAATTAATTGAAAAAGGAAAGTTTGTATTGACAAACTCAAGGTTGATGGAATATTTGGCATTACTAACATTTCCAGATGTTAACTACAAAGGTGTTTTACAGTAAATCCAGCAGAAAGAATTCCGCATGATTTTGAAGGAACACCACATGATTGTGTAGTTGATTCATTGACTTATACCAAACTATGGTTGGATTTATTATCAGCGCCTATAGTTGGGGCGGAGGAAGAGTTGTTTGTGGATGGATCGTGTTTCAAGGATCATTTGGGAAACCAGGCAGGTTTTGTAGTAGTGAGACAGAATCCAGACAAAATATTTTTTTCTGTTATTCAAAGTTGTCATTGTAAATTTGTTTTATAACTACGTCGCTGGTTTTTGGACCATTGCGCAATTGGGGGGAAATATTGGAGGAATTAAATCGAAAACAAGGTTTTTGGTTGATAAATCAACGTTATCATGAATGTTGGAAATGTCGCAAAAAATAATGTTAAGAAAACATATCACACACTCCATTAGTGACCATTACCTACACACATGAGGGACATTATATATTTGGTCATGGACTATGTGGACATGATTAAGAAGGTAAATGGAAAAAGATACATGTTAGTAGTAATAGATAGATTCAGTAGATGGGTAGAGGCAGTCCCATCAAAAGATCAAAGTGCGGCTACTGTCATCAAATTCTTGACGAGAGAAGTCATGCCAAGGTTTGGAATTCCGACAGGAATAAGTTCAGACAATGGTTCAGCGTTTATTCAGAAAATCCAGTAATAGGTCAGAGGGCATCGTCAAGTCAAGAGGGTTAAGGTCCGGGGTGACAGCAGCTGCGTTCTCAGAATCACCGTTGCTTTGGAAATGTTAATATATACAAACAATTTTCCTTTACTTTTTCACAACAATAATTTTGGTGAAACAAAGTGACTGGAATGTAACGCTAACTCTGGCACAGCGCTGCTCACACACCAGTGGAAACCCCTCCAGTTGGACTCAACGTTCAACTGGAGGCAGAAGGGTTTGGTACCCGGGTCATCAGGAGGTCATGGTTTGGTACCCGGGTCATCAGGAGGTCATGGTTTGGTACCCGGGTCATCAGGAGGTCACGAACACATAAGTGGTGTGGTTGTGTCTGCCTCACATACACATGCTAATG
Organism: Coryphaenoides rupestris; assembly: GCA_002895965.2. Lineage (NCBI taxonomy): Eukaryota > Metazoa > Chordata > Actinopteri > Gadiformes > Macrouridae > Coryphaenoides > Coryphaenoides rupestris. The sequence continues at coordinate 724,764 of PIJE02000088.1, forward strand.
TCTATGGTAGGCTGGTGACGTGGTAGGTCGGTAGGTTGATGGTAGGCTGGTTGGTTGATGGTAGGTCGGTAGGTTGATGGTAGGCTGGTTGGTTGATGGTAGGTTGGTTGATGGTAGGTCGGTAGGTTGATGGTAGGTCGGTAGGTTGATGGTAGGATGGTTGGTTGATGGTAGGTCGGTAGGTTGATGGTAGGTTGGTTGATGGTAGGCTGGTAGGTTAATGGTAGGCTGGCAGCTTACCTTGAGTTTTCTCCTGGCATTGAATTTCTTCAAACACTCAACCGTCTCTTGCCGATGCATACAGGAAGCAACAGTAGAGCGGTGCTGAGAGACAGAGGTGAGAGGTCAGGGTCAGGAGGGGTTGGGCTTAGGATAGAGTTAGGCTTAGGAGGGGTTGGGGTTAGGATAGGGTTAGGGTTATGAGGGGTTGGGGTTAGGATAGGGTTAGGGTTAGGATAGGGTTAGGGATAGGAGGGGTTGGGGTTAGGATAGGGTTAGGGTTATGAGGGGTTGGGGTTAGGATAGGGTTAGGGTTAGGAGGGGTTGGGGTTAGGATAGGATTATGGTCAGGGTTAGGAGGGGTTGGGGTTAGGATAGGGTTATGGTCAGGGTTAGGAGGGTTTGGGGTTAGGATAGGGTTATGGTCAGGGTTAGGAGGGGTTGGGGGTTAGGATAGGGTTATGGCAGGGTTACGGAGGGTTTGGGGGTAGAGAAGATTATGGTCAGGGGCTTAAGGAGAATTTGGGGTTAGGAGTAGGCGTTATGGTCAGGGTTCAGGAATGGTTTGGGGGTTAGGAATAGCGGTTATGGTCAGGGTTAGGTTGGTGTTGGATCCAGGGATGCTTCAGGGTTAGGAAGTGGAGGTTAGAGTTACTGTAATCCCTGATCCAGCAGTCCTACTTTGTTATAGCAGAACTTCTGGGGGGAGACGGCATAGAGCCTGAAGGGGCAGAGTTTGTTTCCTGTTTCTTTACATAGATACTCTACAGGGTTAAGGTTGAGGCTTAAGGGTTAAGGGTTATGCGTTATGCGTTATGGGTTAAGGGTTAGTCTTACTGAGATCCAGGGATGCTTCAGGGCTTCTGCAGCAGTGATGCGTTTTCCTGGGTTGATGGTCAGCATCTTATTGATCAGATCTTTGGCTTCTGGAGTCACGGTGTCCCACTCAGGTGAAGGAAACTTTAACATGTCAATTCATCCATTTTAGTAAAATTACCATCATACCTACAATATATATACCATACATGAATATAGCATACATTTCAGTGTCTACAGTGGGTTTCCAAAATATTTTAGTTTATATATAAAATATATATATAAAAAAATATATATAGATAAATATATATATTATTTTTTTTATATTATAGTTAGCTACCCAGGAGGATGCAAGCCTGCATTACATCATGTGATCATTAAGGTCATGTGGTCTATGACATCATTACATCGTTATGGTCATGTGGTCTATGACATCATTACATCGTTATGGTCATGTGGTCTATGACATCATTACATCGTTATGGTCATGTGGTCTATGACATCATTACATCGTATGCTCCAGCCTTGATCTGCTGGTAGAGTCGATGTTGGTCTTCGTCCCAGAAGGGTGGATACCCCACCAACAAGATGTATAGAATCACACCTGATAGAAACAAGATGTATAGAATCACGCCTGATAGAAACAAGATGTATAGAATCACGCCTGATAGAAACAAGATGTATAGAATCACGCCTGATAGAAACAAGATGTATAGAATCACACCTGATAGAAACAAGATATATAGAATCACACCTGATAGAAACAAGATGTATAGAATCACACCTGATAGAATCAAGATGTATAGAATCACACCTGATAGAAAATCACACCTGATAGAAACAAGATGTATAGAATCACACCTGATAGAAATAGCAAAGAATAGAACAGAACCAACCGCAGGCCCAGAGGTCTACAGCTTTGCCATAAGGATCCTTCCTCAAAACCTCTGGAGAAAGATACCCTGGAGTCCCCGCGAAGCCTGGAACACACACACACACACACACATGCACACACACACACACACATGCACGCACGCACACACACGCACATACACACACACGCACGCAGGCACGCACGCATGCACGCACACACACACACCTATGTACATACTGTGTAATGTCCACAGATTGTGTAGCATGATTCTAGCCTGTAGCTGAGTCCATTATTATTATTATTATTGTGATGAGTTCATGAGCTTCTTCATGTAGCGATCAACAGTGGAAGTCAAGTTCCTGAGTGTTTGACAAAATACAAAATATGTTTTTATGTATTTATCAAAAATATTTTAGTTAGTTGTTAATTATTACTTATTCTGCATGCAGTTTATTGAATATTTATTAAACGTGGAGGTAAAGTATTTCTTTAAATGTAACGATAATTTCTGATTCTTACGTATAGTGCCTTTGACTCAAACGTGTAAATAGAGTATTTATTAAAAGGCGTACATAAAGTATTACAATGTGTAGAAAGAGTATTACCAAACCACGCCTGCTGTTCTCCTTCCACCTCGATGGCGAGGCCGAAGTCTGCCAGCTTCACCGCTGCGCCCTTCGACTTGGAAGCCAACAGCAGGTTCTCTGGCTACCAGTAAAACCACAAGTTAGTCTTCAATCACAATCTTGGATTACTACTTTTATTTACTTTCATAATTCATAATTTTCTATGATAATTGTTAACTATAAGCTAATAACAGACTGTAGGACCTACAATTGTAACATTGCTAACATGAAAGATATTTCTGTCTGTTAATTATCTCACAACTTTACTTTGAAGTAGTCGACACATTTCCAATTTAGCTTGAAAAATAATTGAATGGATAATTTATTGAGATTATACCTTTAGGTCCCGGTGGACAACACCCATCTGGTGGCAGTGGAGCACCGCCTCCAGTATCTGCTGAATACAGTGACTGAAATAATACCAATATTATGATATTAATAATAATAATAATAATATACAGTCAATCACCACCTCCAATATCTGCTGAATAAGTGATAATAATAATCATTAAAATGAAGGGCATTTGGCACACTTACAATAAGTACATTTGTCAAAAGACAAACACATATCTCTGACTATGGCTATAATAATATGAATAACTGTACTATGAATAATAATTTTAATAATAATTGTATTAATAATAATAATAATAATAATAATTAAAATAATAATAATATCGATTGTAGAAATAATGTGATATTATGATTATTGCCATTATTATTAATCAAATTGCAATAATAACAGGAATATTAATAATAACTACGATGGTTAATACAAATAATGATAATTTAGAATGCAGTGACTCAGGGACTTAATGACTGGCGTCACCAACCAGACGGAGGAAAGATAAGATAAGATAGAACTTAACCCTAACCCTACCCCTAACCCCTAACCCCTAACCCCTAACGCTAACCCCTAACCCTAACACTAACCCTAAACCTAAACACTAACCCTAACGCTAACCTTAACCCCTAACCCTACCCCTAACCCTAACTCCTAACCCTACCCCGAACGCTAACCCTAACCCTAACCCTAACACTAACGATGAGCCTAACCCTACCACTAACACTAACCCTACCCCTAACACTAACACTAACCCTAACCCCTAACCCTAACTCTAACCCCAAACCCTAACACTAACCCTGACACACTTCTTGAGCCAGGTTGCATAGCAATACAATAAAACAATAGAGAAATAAACTGTAGAATAATACAAATTAAATAACTGATTTACAAATGTACAAATGTGTCGGTCTAACCCCAGTAGAAGTATAAAAATATAGGTGAAGTATAAAAATATATAGGCAAGATAAGATATTCAGTCCGCCGAGATTAGGGTTAGGGGTCAGAGGTTAGGGGTCAGAGGTTAGGTTTAGGGGTCAGAGATTAGGGGAAAGGAGGAAGTATGTTCACTCACCTGGCATCGGCTTCACTGTAGTACTCTCTGGCGACGATGTCTTCAAATAACTCTCCACCAGTTACACTTACACACACAATGACATGGTGAGAGAGAGACAACACAATGACATGGTGAGAGAGAGATAACACAATGACATGGTGAGAGAGAGACAACACAATGACATGGTGAGAGAGAGACAACACAATGACATGGTGAGAGAGAGATAACACAATGACATGGTGAGAGGAGAGAGAGAGAGTTAGACTGGGTCCAGCCCTCCTCAGCTGTTCCCCAGGAGACACTCAAGTCCAGCAGCTCCTGGTTCAGATGATCTGGTGCTGCTGACTCCAACCAAACAAGGACTACAACAGAACCTTGTAGCCCAGACCTGCAGAACCTTGTAACTCTCCAGACCTGCAGAAACTTGTAACTCTCCAGACCTACAGAACCTTGTAACTCTACAGACCTACAGAACTTTGTAACTTTCCAGACCTACAGAACCTTGTAACTCTCCAGACCTACAGAACCTTGTAACTCTCCAGACCTACAGAAACTTGTAACTCTCCAGACCTGCAGAACATTGTAACTCTCCAGACCTACAGAACCTTGTAACTCTCCAGACCTGCAGAACCTTGTAACTCTCCAGACCTACAGAACCTTGTAACTCTCCAGACCTGCAGAACCTTGTAACTCTCCAGACCTACAGAACCTTGTAACTCTCCAGACCTACAGAACCTTGTAACTCTCCAGACCTGCAGAACCTTGTAACTCTCCAGACCTACAGAACATTGTAACTCTCCAGACCTACAGAACCTTGTAACTCTCCAGACCTGCAGAACATTGTAACTCTCCAGACCTGCAGAACCTTGTAACTCTCCAGACCTGCAGAACCTTGTAACTCTCCAGACCTACAGAACCTTGTAACTCTCCAGACCTACAGAACCTTGTAACTCTCCAGACCTGCAGAACCTTGTAACTCTCCAGACCTGCAGAACCTTGTAACGCTCCAGACCTACAGAACCTTGCAACTCTCCAGACCTGCAGAACCTTGTAACTCTCCAGACCTGCAGAACCTTGTACTCTCCAGACCTGCAGAACCTTGTAACTCTCCAGACATACAGAACCTTGTAACTCTCCAGACCTGCAGAACCTTGTAACTCTCCAGACCTACAGAACCTTGTAACTCTCCAGACCTACAGAACCTTGTAACTCTCCAGACCTACAGAACCTCGTAACTCTCCAGACCTACAGAACCTTGTAACTCTCCAGACCTACAGAACCTTGTAACTCTCCAGACCTGCAGAACCATGTACCTCTCCAGACCTGCAGAACCTTGTAACTCTCCAGACATACAGAACCTTGTAACTCTCCAGACCTACAGAACCTTGTAACTCTCCAGACTCTGTCCAGACTCAGTGAGCACAGCCTCTCCTGGAGAGAGGCATTGACTCTGTCCAGACTCAGTGTGCACAGCCTCTCCTGGAGAGGCCTTGGCTCTGTACAGACTCAGTGAGCGCAGCCTCTCCTGGAGAGGCCTTGGCTCTGTACAGACTCAGTGAGCACAGCCTCTCCTGGAGAGGCCTTGGCTCTGTCCAGACTCAGTGAGCGCAGCCTCTCCTGGAGAGGCCTTGGCTCTGTACAGACTCAGTGAGCGCAGCCTCTCCTGGAGAGAGGCCTTGACTCTGTCCAGACTCAGTGAGCACAGCCTCTCCTGGAGAGGCCTTGGCTCTGTACAGACTCAGTGAGCACAGCCTCTCCTGGAGAGGCCTTGGCTCTGTACAGACTCAGTGAGCACAGCCTCTCCTGGAGAGGCCTTGACTCTGTCCAGACTCAGTGAGCACAGCCTCTCCTGGAGAGGCCTTGGCTCTGTACAGACTCAGTGAGCACAGCCTCTCCTGGAGAGGTCTTGGCTCTGTACAGACTCAGTGAGCACAGCCTCTCCTGGAGACAGGCCTTGGCTCTGTACAGACTCAGTGAGCACAGCCTCTCCTGGAGAGAGGCCTTGACTCTGTACAGACTCAGTGAGCTGCCATAGGCAGGCCTGGGCTTTGGTTCATCAATGTGCACACAGTTCAGGAGTAAATGAAAGCAACAGTGAGCAGATAGATCCGTAGATCAATAGATCAATAAATCCCGATTGTTTGTCTATCGTGTTTCTTACTAACATGTCCAGAGCTGTAGGAGGCGAGCGTCACATTGTTCTAGCAGTTAGAGGAACTTCACAATACATCTTTCATATTACATGGATTTGTAATTTTTATTTCACATTTGCTTTGGCAACGTAAACCTACTGTATGTTTCCCATGACAATATATATATATATATATATATACAATATATAGATTATAAGAGAGAGAGAGACAGAGAGAGAGACAGAGAGAGAGAGAGAGACAGAGAGAGAGAGAGAGAGAGAAGAGAGAGACACAGAGAGAGAGAGAGATACAGAGAGAGAGAGAGAGAGAGAGACGAGAGAGAGAGAGACAGAGAGAGAGAGAGGGACAGAGAGAGAGAGAGAGAGAGAGAGAGAGAGAGAGAGAGAGAGAGAGAGAGAGAGAGAGAGAGAGAGAGAGAGAGAGAGAGAGAGAGAGAGAGAGAGAGAGAGAGAGAGAGAGAGAGAGAGAGAGAGAGAGAGAGAGAGAGAGAGAGAGAGAGAGAGAGAGAGAGAGAGAGAGAGAGAGAGAGAGAGAGACAGAGAGAGAGAGAGAGAGAGAGAGAGAGAGAGAGAGAGAGAGCGAGAGAGAGACAGAGAGAGAGAGAGAGAGAGAGAGAGAGAGAGAGAGAGAGAGAGAGAGAGAGAGAGAGAGAGAGAGAGAGAGAGAGAGAGAGAGAGAGAGAGAGACAGAGAGAGAGAGAGAGAGAGAGAGAGAGAGAGAGAGAGAGAGAGAGAGAGAGAGAGAGAGAGAGAGAGAGAGAGAGAGAGAGAGAGAGAGAGACAGAGACAGAGAGAGAGTACTGAGAAACTCACAGGTCAAATATGAGGTAATGATGTCCTTCCTCTGAGATGCTGTCATGGAGACGGACTAAGAAAAAATAAACAGAGCATCACATCAGGGTTAGATAGTGTAGGGTTATATAGTGTAGGGTTAGGTAGTGCAGGGTTAGATAGTGTAGGGTTAGATAGTGCAGGGTTAGGTAGTGCAGGGTTAGATAGTGCAGGGTCCTGGACCCTCGTGAAGAGCAGAAGAACCGTTACCACGGTGCTGACATCATGCTAACATTGTTCATGTGACCAAAATGAAAACGAAGAAAATACATTCTCTCCTCATCGTCATGGAAACAGAACAGTTCTCTCCTCATCGTCACGGAAACAGAACAGTTCTCTCCTCATCTTCATGGAAACAGAACATTTCTCTCCTTATCATCAGGGAAACAGAACAGTTCTCTCCTCATCGTCATGGAAACAGAACAGTTCTCTCCTTATCATCAGGGAAACAGAACAGTTCTCTCCTCATCGTCATGGAAACAGAACAGTTCTCTCCTTATCGTCGTTAGAGTTAAGTGTAGTGTGTAGTGTGTAGTGTGTAGTGTTTAGTGGGGTTAGAGTTAGGGTCAGGGTTAGGGTTAGGGTTAGGGTTAGGGTTAGGGTTCGGGTCAGGGTTCAGGTTAGGGTTAGGGTCAGGGTTCGTGTTAGGGTCAGGGTTCGTGTTAGGGTTAGGGTCAGGTCCTACATCCACAACGACATTTTCCACCTGTTTAGGAAGCAGCCTTACAATTGGGAACAGCTGTTGTATTTACACTTATGGTTAGGCTAACCCTAACTCTAGTAGTAGTAGTAGTAGTAGTAGTAGTAGTAGTATGATAGTAGTCGTAGTAATAGTATTGTAGTAGTCGTAGTAATACTATAGTAGTAGTAGCAGTGTATAATCCAGTAATACTCACCAATGTTTGGGTGCTTCAGTAAGCGACAGATTCTGGCCTCCCGGTCCAACTTCTGGTGGTCTAAAACATAGTAAAAGGATGACATTAAATATAGATGACATTAAATATAGATATTACTACTCAAGATATTTAAAGTGGCTCATACTTAGACTTAGAGAAGGGTTATTTTTATGTTGTATAATAAAGTCGTGGTGAGTTTGATGAAGATTGTATTCTAGTATTCTATAAGTTATGAGTATAGTATGGTATTATATGTGCTTCACAAGATAAAGACAGCTAAGCGTACAGTACAGACACTTGAAGTCTTAAAATACAATCGGGATATAAGAATTAAAATACCATTGCCAATATTCCAGCCAGTAAGTAAAATAAGTGTTATAAAGTATTATCGGAGTGTTCTACAGTATTAAACGGCATTACCAGAATATTATACAGTATTAGATGGCATTATAGGAGTATTATACAGTATTAAACGACATTACCAGAGTATAATACAGTATTATATGTCATTATATGAATATTATATGAGTATTTTATATGGTATTAAACAGTATGATTGTTGTTGTTGTTCTAAGCGATTCTTAAAGTGTGGGCCCCGCCCCCTAGTGGTGGGCCCCGCCCCCGAGTGGGGAATAGAGACATGACAGGTGGGCCCCGCCCCCTAGTGGTGAATAGAGACATGACAGGTGGCCCCGCCCCCTAGTGGTGGGCCCCGCCCCCTAGTGGTGAATAGAGACATGACAGGTGGCCCCGCCCCCTAGTGGGGAATAGAGACATGACAGCTGGGCCCCGCCCCCTAGTGGTGGGCCCCGCCCCATAGTGGTGAATAGAGACATGACAGGTGGCCCCGCCCCCCTAGTGGGAATAGAGACATGACACGTGGCCCCGCCCCCTAGTGGTGGGCCCCGCCCCCTAGTGGGGAATAGAGACATGACAGGTGGCCCCCGGAGCTGATCATTCAGCCGATCATTCAGCCGATCATTCAACTGATCATTCAGCCGATCATTCAGCCGATCATTCAACCGATCATTCAGCCGATCATTCAACCGATCATTCAGCCGATCATTCAATTGATCATTCAATTGATCATTCAGCTGATCATTCTTCAAGCTGTGCTCTTTCACGGTGAACAAGGTGGCTTCCCGAGTCTTTGAGCTCAGACAGAAGATTCGGATCTTTTTGGAGGAGGAGCGCAGTGATGAAACTGGTCTATGTGGTCTATCGGGTCTATCGGGTCTATCAGGTCTATCCGGTCTATCCGGTGTATCAGGTCTATCTGGTCTATCTGGTCTATCAGGTCTATCCGGTATATCTGGTCTATCTCAGTGATGTATTTGGGAATCTGAATGAATTAAATGTTCATCTTCAAGGCAAAGCACCTTCCTCACCTGGAAGACAAGATCACTGAGACATCCAGGAGATCCTGATGTCTTGGAGAATCTGCGTGAAGTTTCTGACTCCAGTGATTGTGGAGCCACCACAGTGATCCCAGGTATTAAGCAGCACTTCTCTTCCCTCCGAGTATTATTTCAAAAATACTTCAGTGCTCAGGATGACTGATTCAATGCAGCAGGTTGGTATTTTGTTATTTTATTTTATTGACTGACTATTTATTACCATGACTATTATATATATATATATGATATAATATATATTAAATATATATACAATTAATTAAATATAAACAAAAAACAAAAACTAAAATATATATAAAAAATCTATATATAAATACATTTTAAACTTGGCCTAATTCGTTACCATTTTGTTGGGGCGATGGGGGACAGGTGGGGCTTGAACATGTCCCCCCTCCAAAGTGAGGAATGACAGAAAAAGTTAGAGAACCACTTTTAAGGTATTCTCATCTCATCTCATCTTATTCTAATATGTGTTTCTACTGACCTCTACTGGTGAGTTTCTTGGTGTTGATGATCTTGGCCGCGAACTCCTGACCAGACAGCAGCTTGACGCAGCGGCGCACCACAGAGAACGCTCCTCTGAAACATATTATATATATTATATATATTATATATATTATCTATTACATATCTACAATATATACCACAGAGAACGCTCCTCTGAAACATATTATATATATTATATATATTATATCTATTATCTATTACATATCTACAATATATACCACAGAACACTCCTCTGAAACATATTATATATATTATATATATTATATATATTATCTATTACATATATTATATACCTATTATATATCTACAATATATACCACAGAGAACGCTCCTCTGAAACATATTATATATATTATATATATTATATATTATCTATTACATATCTACAATATATACCACAGAACGCTCCTCTGAAACATATTATATATATTATATATATTATCTATTACATATATTATATATCTATTATATATCTACAATATATACCACAGAGAACACTCCTCTGAAACATATTATATATATTATATATATTATATATCTACAATATATACCACAGAGAACGCTCCTCTGAAACATATTATATATATTATATCTATTATCTATTACATATCTACAATATATACCACAGAGAACGCTCCTCTGAAACATATTATATATATTATATATATTATATCTATTATCTATTACATATCTACAATATATACCACAGAGAACGCTCCTCTGAAACATATTATATATATTATATATATTATATCTATTATATATCTACAATATATACCACAGAGAACGCTCCTCTGGAACATATTATATGTATTATATATATATTATATATCTACAATATATACCACAGAGAACGCTCCTCTGAAACATATTATATATATTATATATCTACAATATATACCACAGAGAACGCTCCTCTGTAACATAATATATTATTATATATATCTATTATCTATTACATATATTATATATCTATTATATATCTACAATATATACCACAGAGAAAGCTCCTCTGGAGCATATTATATATATTATATATATTATCTATTATATATCTATTATATATCTATTATATATCTACAATATAGGCTATACCACAGAGAAAGCTCCTCTGAAACATATTATTATTATATATATCTATTATATATATTATATATCTATTATCTATTATATATCTACAATATATACCACCGAGAAAGTTCCTCTGGAACATATATTATTATTATATATATTATATATATTATATATTATAAATCTATTATATTTTATATATCTACAATATATACCACAGAGAAAGCTCCTCTGGAACATATTGTATTATTATTATTATATATTATCTATTATATATCTATTATATATCTACAATATATACCACAGAGAAAGCTCCTCTGGCAAGGAGCATATTATTATTATATTATTATATATCAACAATATATACTCTGTGTATATAGATACATATATGGACAGCATTCAGAGAGCTCCTCTGGCAGGGAGTATATTATTATATATATATATTATCTATTGGATATCTATTAAATCTACAATATATACTGTGTATATAGATATACTGTACATTCAGAAAGCTCCTCTGGCAGGGAGATACACAAGTATGTATATTATATATCTAGAATATATACTCTGTGTATATAGATATATGGACAGCATTCAGGCACCACTAATTTGGTTTAAGATGATTTATTCCTAAAATTATTTAGTTGGTATTAACAATCACCAAACTAAAATACTAGGTTTGGACCTGCTCTAGGTGGGTGTATAATATATTAATATTATATACACACACACAACACCATTTTTATATATACAGTATAGCTATATCATTTTTACACTATATAAGCTACACACATATATGTATTTAATGAATTTATTTATAATCTAGAATTTCAAAATCCATATTGACAGAAAAATAAATAAATAGCATGAAACGTATCCAACTATTATATGTACATGATAGTACTTTATACTAGTACACTCATATAAAACTTGCCTCTCCCTAATGTTCCGCCCACCTCCCCTTATGTAACACAGCTTGTTCAAGGCTCAGTGTGTGTAGGTGGAGAGAGAGAGAGAGAGAGAGACACAGAGAGAGAGAGACACAGAGAGGGAGAGAGAGATAGAGAGAGACAGAGACACAGAGAGACAGAGACAGAGAGAGACAGACAGAGAGAGTGGAGGTGGAGAGAGAGAGAGTGTGGAGGTGGAGAGAGAGAGTGTGGAGGTGGAGAGAGAGAGAGAGAGAGTGTGGAGGTGGGGAGGGAGAGAGAGAGTGTGGAGGTGGAGAGAGAGAGAGAGAGAGAGAGAGAGAGAGAGAGAGAGAGAGAGAGAGAGAGAGAGAGTGTGTGTGTGGAGGTGGGGAGAGAGAGAGTGTGTGTGGAGGTGGGGAGAGGGTTGGGGTCAGTAGGGTCAGCCTCCTACATCCTCTCCACCTCATCAGCTCAGTTCAGCTTTAAACTACGATATACATGTAGACCTACCCAATGTAGACCAACACAATGTAGACCTACCCAATGTAGACCTACTCAATGTAGACCTACCCAATGTAGACCTACACAATGTATACCTACACAATATACACTTCCACAATGTAGACCTACCTAATGTAGACCTACTCAATGTAGACCTACCCAATGTAGACCTACCCAATGTAGACCTACTCAATGTAGACCTACCCAATGTAGACCTACACAATGCACACCAACCCAATGTAGACCTACACAATGTAGACCTACTCAATGTAGACTTCTGTGTGTTGGACAGTAGGTATTCTAATGTGTTTCCATGGTGATAATATGGATGTATAAATATAGAACTTACTTCCCCAGTTCCTCAAACATCTGGAACTCCTCGGTGAAGCGAGTGCAGATTACAGTCGTCATGGTGACGGGGTTGTATCAGATGTTCCTTCTCAGATGAAACGCAAGCAGTCCGATATCACTCTCTATCACTGTCACGCTCTATCACTGCCACTATCTATCACTATCACTATCTATCACTATTACTATCTATCACTATGACTACCTAGCCCTCCCTCCCACTAGCTGCCCATCTACTCATCCATCTACGCTGAAATGGACTAAAGAGTGAATGAGTTGAAAGCGACAGAAGTCTGCTGGTCTGTCAGCAGGAGAGACAACAGGAGCGTGAGAGATGAAGAACAGAAGAAGAGAACCTCCCAATCAACTTCCTTATCAACCAATCACAACACAGATCTCCTCTCCCTCACACATACACAGTGCAACTGTCGCCATAGCAACTGCTTCCTTTCTCCTGAGAAGCAGATGGAGAACAGAACCCTAAAACATACAACATTACAAATATGTTCCAATTTTACATACATTATATTATTATATATATTTTACAGACAATGTGTAAGATTTATTTATATATTGATATTGCTAATTAATTACATTTAAAGTAAAATGCTATAGATAGTAGATACAGCTGTAGCTACAGTCTCACGTCATCTATCTGACCATATACCTGATATATTGGGTTTGGAATGCGTCTTGCGGAACAAAATATGAAATACAAATTTAGGGTTGACTTGACATGTACTGACTGCAGGGGGTGTGCGTGTGTGTAACAACACCTAAACACTGTTTGGAAGTGATTGTGGTTTATTTATTGAAAATACATCTTGAACACACAGACAACAATCAGGTGAAGTAGCTTGACTAGAGTCAGGTGTGCTCTGGGCTGTTGACCACCAGGGGTGTAAAGGTGAGACTGATCTAGTCAGACATTCCCACTTGTGATGTCGCCATGTGAACACACTCACACCTGGTGGTCTACACGGGTATAGTCCAGACTCTAGACTAGACTGGATTGTGTGGGGTCTTGACTAGACTGGTGTATACTGTACCAGTCTAGTCCAGACTCCAGACAGTCTAGCCCAGACCGTCTAGTCCAGACTCCAGACAGTCCAGAACCCAGACAGTCTAGTCCAGACAGTCTAGAATACTGGTCTAGTTTCGTCCAGACTGGATGAGACTAGACCAGTTGGTTCCAGGGGTAGTCCCCGGGGGTCAAGGCTGGACCGGATCAGACTGGCTGAATGCCAACAGCTCTGGCTTCAGGTTCCGGGTCTCAGCGATGAGTCGCTTGATGGCCACCATCCATTGGCTGACTTCAGTCACATGGTCTACCATGAGAGAGCGATGAATATCATCAGCCAAGTCCCAATGAGAACTTTTCATTTCTAAAAAGAGACACAGGTAGTAGGGTCAGACAGGTAACAGACCGACAGGTAGTAGGGTCAGACAGGTAGTAGGGTCAGACAGGTAGTAGGATCAGACAGGTAGTAGGGTCAGACAGGTAACAGACAGACAGGTAGTAGGGTCAGACAGGTAGTAGGGTCAGACAGGTAGTAGGGTCAGACAGGTAGTCGGGTCAGACAGGTAATAGACAGACAGGTAGTAGGGTCAGACAGGTAATAGTCAGACAGGTAATAGACAGACAAGTAGTAGGGTCAGACAGGTAGTAGGGTCAGACAGGTAATAGACAGACAAGTAGTAGGGTCAGACAGGTAGTAGGTTCAGACAGGTAGTAGGGTCAGACAGGTAATAGTCAAGACAGGTAATAATCAGATAGGTAATAGACAGACAGGTAATAGTCAAGACAGGTAATAGACACAGTATATATATATATATATATATATATATATATATGTGCATGTCATACATATATCTATCCATATATACAGTAGACATAACATATATAGATATCACACATATTATGTAGATGTATGTATATTATGTAGATATACGTGTACATATATCTACATATGTATGATATACATGTACATATATCTACATATGTTTGATGTACATATGTATATCATACATATATTATTTATTTGATTTGTAAGGGACAAGGACAGAGCACATTGACTCATGTACTGTACATGTGTTTATAGCCAAAGCACCAGTCCCTTGGTGAGCATTGATCGTTCAGGAATCATTAAGATTACTGTTGCAATTTTAAACTCCTAAAATCAGTGTGTAAAATAATCAAAATCAAGAAAACAACCCTCCAAGATAACACCAACAAACATACAAACAGACAAACGAGCAAATAAGAACGCAAAACATTTATAACATGAGCGCAAGTAAATACATTTTTTTTACTAGTTGATGTCCTTACAGTTCTGGTCCAATTTTAGCCAGGACTGTTAATTTAGGTTACCTAGTGTCAGTGTGTTCATGTAGGACGTAAGGTTACCTAGGGTCAGTGTGTACATGTAGGACATAAGGTTACCTAGGGTCAGTGTGTTCATGTAGGACGTAAGGTTACCTAGGGTCAGTGTGTTCATGTAGGACGTAAGGTTACCTAGGGTCAGTGTGTTCATGTAGGACGTAAGGTTACCTAGGGTCAGTGTGTTCATGTAGGACGTAAGGTTACCGAGGGTCAGTGTGTTCATGTAGGGTGTTCATGTAGGACGTAAGGTTACAGAGGGTCAGTGTGTTCATGTAGGACGTGAGGTTACCGAGGGTCAGTGTGTTCATGTAGGACGTAAGGTTACCTAGGGTCAGTGTGTTCATGTAGGACGTAAGGTTACCTAGGGTCAGTGTGTTCATGTAGGACGTAAGGTTACCTAGGGTCAGTGTGTTCATGTAGGACGTAAGGTTACCTAGGGTCAGTGTGTTCATGTAGGACGTAAGGTTACCTAGGGTCAGTGTGTTCATGTAGGACGTAAGGTTACCGAGGGTCAGTGTGTTCATGTAGGACGTAAGGTTACCTAGTTTCAGTGTGTTCATGTAGGACGTAAGGTTACCTAGTGTCAGTGTGTTCATGTAGGACGTAAGGTTACCTAGTGTCAGTGTGTTCATGTAGGACGTAAGGTTACCTAGTGTCAGTGTGTTCATGTAGGACGTAAGGTTACCGAGGGTCAGTGTGTTCATGTAGGACGTAAGGTTACCGAGGGTCAGCGTGTTCATGTAGGACGTAAGGTTACCTAGTGTCAGCGTGTTCATGTAGGACGTAAGGTTACCTAGTGTCAGTGTGTTCATGTAGGACGTAAGTTTACCTAGGGTCAGTGTGTTCATGTAGGACGTAAGGTTACCTAGTGTCAGTGTGTTCATGTAGGACGTAAGGCTACCTAGGGTCAGTGTGTTCATGTAGGACGTAAGGTTACCTAGTGTCAGTGTGTTCATGTAGGACGTAAGGCTACCTAGGGTCAGTGTGTTCATGTAGGACATAAGGTTACCTAGTGTCAGTGTGTTCATGTAGGACGTAAGGTTACCTAGGGTCAGCGTGTTCATGTAGGACATAAGGTTACCGAGGGTCAGCGTGTTCATGTAGGACGTAAGGTTACCGAGGGTCAGTGTGTTCATGCGTCTCTTCACAGGGGATGACAGTTTTCCAGACCTCCAGCTGTCCTCCAGGAGACGAAGGCGCTTAGCGATGTCATCACACACCTGTCTCTGAGGTCATAGGTCAGGGTTAGAGGCTAATGCAGCTGGGCGCAGCTCAAGGTGACTTCATGTCCAGACTTACTGAGATGGCTTGACGACAAGCCTCCAGGGCCTCGGCTAGAACAGAGCTGACTGACTGGAGGTCTGACTCTGCCTGGAGGTCTGACTCTGCCTGGAGGTCTGACTCTGCCTGGAGGTCTGACTCGGCCTGGAGGTCTGACTCGGCCTGGATGTCTGACTCTCCCTTGAGGCTACAGAGACCCTTCAGCTCGAGCCTTGAGGGGGCCTGGGACTTTGTACAAAATGGACCACCTGGAACCAAACACAACAAGATCAGCGTGAAGTGCACAATTAATAATTAGTTCATTGTTAATTGTGAAGTTAATACAGAACATGATATGTTGTCTGGTGAAGTTACAGACACAATAGGATGGCTGACTAACTCTTGTGTGAGGATTCTTAAGCCCGGACCAAAGATTTGCAACATAACTGCTTTCAAAAGAATAGTAGAAACGTAACGCTCTGAAACATGAAGCCATATGTGGCTATTGCAGTAGTAGAGACTGGCGCTACGCTAACGTAATGCTAGGAGTTGAAAGGTCGAGACCGGTGCTACGCTAACGTTATGCTAGGAGTTGGAAGGTCGAGACCGGTGCTACGCTAACGTTATGCTAGGAGTTGGAAGGTAGAGACCGGTGCTACACTAACGTCATGCTAGGAGTTGGAAGGTAGAGACCTGTGCTACGCTAACGTTATGCTAGGAGTTGGAAGGTAGAGACCGGTGCTACACGAACGTTATGCTAGGAGTTGGAAGGTAGAGACCAGTGCTACGCTAATGTTATACTAGGAGTTGGAAGGTAGAGACCGGTGCTACGCTAACGTTATGCTAGGAGTTGGAAGGTAGAGACTGGTGCTACATTTACATTGAGGGCATTTGGCAAATGCTTTTATCCAAAGTGACTTACAAAGAGTACATTTGTTGAAAGAGACAGCAATATATCACTGTGGTACATAAAGATAAGAATAGAGCAGGTTTAAGTAGCTGGGATAAGAGCAAGCGTGCAATTCTGAGCATGTTACCAACATCTAAGAACATACAACATGCCAAGCAATGCCAAATTGTTCACGAGAGAGGGCAAAATGGAGCGGGAGATGGACAGACGGATTGGTGCAGCATCTGCAGTAATGCGGGCGGTTGTTGTGGTGAAGAGGGAGCTGAGCCGGAAGGCAAAGCTCTCGATTTACAGGTCCATCTACGTTCCAACCCTCACAATGGTCACGAGCTTTGGGTAGTGACCGAAAGAATGAGATCACGGATACAAGCGGCCAAAATGAGTTTCCTCCGCAGGGTGGCTGGGCTCAGCCTTAGAGATAGGGTGAGGAGCTCAGACATCCGGAGGGAGCTCGGAGTAGAGCCGCTGCTCCTCCGCATCGAAAGGAGTCAGCTGAGATGGTTCGAGCATCTGGAGGTTTTCCGGGCACGTCCACCTGGGAGGAGACCCCGGGGCAGACCCAGAACCCGCTGGAGGGATTATATATCTCGTCTGGCCTGGGAACGCCTCGGGACCCCCAGGAGGAACTAGAGAGTGTGGCTGGGGAAAAGGAAGCCTGGGGGGCCCTGCTTAGGCGGCTGCCACCACGACCCGGCCCCGGATAAGCGGACGAGGATGGATGGATAGATGGATGGAAGCAATGCTAAGTACTATTAATAATGTCAAGATGTACAAACATGCAAGTTAGTTCTAGGGTTAGGAGAGGAAGGCGGGGGGGGGTTAGTCCAGGTGAACTCTGAACAGAGTGACAGAGCGACTCTGCCGTCCTGACATTGGCCAGGAGCTCATTCCAAAACTGTGGAGGCAGAACAGTGAAGAGGTGGGACTAGGCAGAGCGATGTTTGGCTGTTCTTAGTGAAGGTGGTACCAGTCGTCTAGCCAAAGTTTTTGAGCAGAGCGCTAGGGCTGGGGTGTAGGGTCTGACTAATGTTTGGAGGTAGGTAGGGTCTGACTAATGTTTGGAGGTAGGTAGGGTCTGACTAATGTTTAGAGGTAGGTAGGGGCGGTTCCGTTGACAGCCATGAAGGTCAGTACCAGTGTCTTGAATCTAATGCGAGTGATTACCGGGAGTCAGTGGAGGCTTCATGGTGAGGAAGGGTCGGATCTTGCGGATGTTGTAGAGAGCAATTCTACAAGATCGGGCCACAGAGGTGATGTTGGCGTTGCAGGACAGCTGGTCATCCAGTAACACACCAAGGTTCCTTGCAGTCCGTGAAGGGGAGACTTCGATGTCCTCAATGGTGACAAGTAGGCCCATCTGAGGGCAGTCTTTCCCTGGTATGAAGAGAAGCTCAGTCTTGCGATGTGGGTGTCAGAGGGGGGGAAGGAAAGAAACAGTTGGGTGTCGTCTGTATAGCAGTGATAGGAGATGTGATTACAGAGCCTCGATATCTAGTGTATAAGGAGAACAGAAGGGGTCCCAGTACTGAGCCTTGAGGGACTCCGGTGTCAAGGGTGCAGGGTCTGGACAGGGTCTGGACAGTGAGGTCTTGAAGCCTGACTGATGACGGTCTAGCAGGTTGTTTTGAGAGATATAGGATGATAGTTGGGTGGAGACAGCACCTTCTAGGGTTTTGGAGAGGAATGATAGGAGAGATACAGGTTTGTAGTTTCGGACGTCGGTGGTGTCCAGGGTGGGAAGAGAACATGGAGAAACGTTTCCTGGGGTTTGGAGGCGGAAGAGTTGATCTTTGTAAGATAGAAGGCAGATTTGCTGCTGACACAGTAGAGGTGAAATCTGAGAGGAGGTGGAGGTAGTGAGAGAGATCATCAGCAGTCTGATTTCCTACACTAACGTTATGCTAGGAGTTGGAAGGTAGAGACCGGTGCTACGCTAATGTTAGGAGATGGGAGCTAGAAGCCATCTTACTGGAAGACAAGTTACCTTTATGTGGAGGTGGAGGACTTTTTCCACATGGGAATGAGGTATGTTGACTTGGGGGCGGAGTTACCCCATATGTGGGTGGGGTTATCCGTTGGGGGGGCGGGGTCATCATGTGTGGGGTCTTGGTCTGTTGGCCAGGTTGGTGGTCTCCACACGGAGGAGGAGTCTGATGACCTGGCAACCAATCAAAAGTTGTATATACATACATACAGTTTACTGAATAAATAAATGTTCACATTTACATAAAACAATAAACATGTAAACAAGAAATAGGTGCTTGCTTTATAACATAATGTATTGTCATTTAAACTAGGGCCTGACTTCAATGCATAGTTGGTACTCGATCACCAAACCAATCCAAGTGACTAATCGGAAATACACACGCGTATTCGTGTGAACCGGTATACCGCCCAGCACAAACTCGACACACATCCAAAGTGATATAAATTAGCCTGGGTATATTCATTCAATACCATTACATTAAAATGAGATTGCAACAAAGTCAGTGTCTTACCGGCTGCAGGGGTCGGGGGTTAGGGTCAGGGGTCGGGGGTCGGGGTTAGGGTCAGTGTCTTACCGGCTGCGGGGGTCGGGGGGTTAGGGTCAGGGTTAGGGTCAGTGTCTTACTGGTTGCGGGGGTCGGGGGTTAGGGTCAGGAGTCAGGGTTAGGGTTTGTGTCTTACTGGCTGCAGGGGTCAGGGGGTTAGGGTTAGGGTCAGTGTCTTACCGGCTGTGGGGGTCAGGGGGTTAGGGTTAGGGTTAGGGTCAGTGTCTTACCGACTGCGGGGGTCGGGGGGTTAGGGTCAGGGTTAGGGTCAGTGTCTTACCGGCTGCGGGGGTTAGGGTTAGGGTCAGTGTCTTACCGGCTGCAAGGGTCGGGGGGTTAGGGTTAGGGTCAGGGTCAGGGTTAGGATCAGTGTCTTACCGGCTGCGGGGGTCGGGGGTTAGAGTCAGGGGTCAGGGTTGGGGTCAGGGTTAGGGTAAGCGTCTTACCGGCTGCGGGGGTCGGGGGGCCCTTCTTGGCCAGAGGGCCCCGCGTGGAGCCGGCCACCTGAAGGCTGTAGGAGAACTGAGGCGGGTCATTCCATCCCCGGGCCTGGTTGCCTACGATACACAAACACGTTAATTTGGTTAGGGTTAGGGTTAGTTTAATT
Organism: Coryphaenoides rupestris; assembly: GCA_002895965.2. NCBI lineage: Eukaryota > Metazoa > Chordata > Actinopteri > Gadiformes > Macrouridae > Coryphaenoides > Coryphaenoides rupestris. Next base: position 745,022 of record PIJE02000088.1, read on the forward strand.
TTGTCAACTTTAGTTGTACTAAACTTTCTTAATGGATTACGACAGTTATGTTGGTAATAATACTAACTAACAATAACACCTTGATAATGGTGGCAATAACTATTATAATTCAGATGTTAATTGTGTGTAAACTGAAAATCATCAGCACAGTATAGAAACAACATAAGAGATACAAATGGATGGTGATGTGACGAATAGTCATACAATATATATAATAACACATACTAATACATCATATATACTCACACATATATCATATCTATATACTCACACATATCATATATATATATACTCACATATATATCATATATATAGATATCTATACCATATATATATATGTATATAGATATCTATATATATAGATATCTATATACATATATATATATATGGTATAGATATATATATCTAGATATCTATAAATATATATATATAGATATATATATAGATTTCTAGATATATATATGGCATATCTAGATATATCGATATATAGATATCTAGATATATATCGATATATATATATATATATATTATATATATAGATATCGAGATATATATATATGATATCTATACCATATATATGGTATAGATATATATGGTATAAATATAGATATATACACACATATATATAGATATATAGATATACATGGTATATATATATATATATACCATATATATCTATATATTATATAATAGATATATATAGATATCTGGATATATATCTAGATCTATATATATATATATATATACCATAAATATATCTATATATACCATATATATATATTTATATAGATAGATGATTCACTGATTTATGATAATTAAATAATATATTTCCTCACCTGGTTTGACAAACATGTCGTCCATGGTAACTAGTATATAACTATAAGACTATATATATATATAACTATATAACTATATAAGACATATATATGTAGTATGTAGTATATATATATATATATATATATATCTATATGTATATAGATATATATACTATATATGAACTATATATTAGTAAATCTATCGATCATATTCGTAACAAACTCAGTTTGTTCTTCCGGGACACGTGTCCTTCCGTGACGTCATCCCGTGACGTCACCGTCTTCTTCTTCTTCTGCTTCCTCTCCTTCTTCTTCTTCTGTTTTAATGCGTTCATCTTACAGCTCGTTGGTCCATCAGCGCCCCCATCAGGGATCCGGGAGAAAACCCCACATATCAAATCATAAACTAAACTAACCAACACATTACCTCGAAATATATTTTATATATCAATATTGTTGTCTTTAGTATTTGGATGTTTTCCAAATATGTATTATCATATGCACCCCTTCACTGCTTCTTTTATTATTCCTCTCATGTTGTTTATATTTTATATGTCATGTTCCCACATCCCGTTCAGATGCTTCTTTAAAATAAATGATGTTCCATTTAACCTTAAACAGCACATTGTCACCCTTATACTCGGTGTCTCCTCCCTCTGCAACAGAACCTTCCCTGTGTCCCCAGTAACTCTGCATCCTCGATGGCTCCGTTCATTGCGGGGTGCCTCAGGGCTCCGTTCTGGGCCCCCTGCTGTCTACATGCCGCCTCTCGGCCATGTTACTCAGAAACATGATGTGTTTATGTTGTGTTACATTTCAACACACAGATCCTAGCAGTACATCGTGTGTCTTGTCTCTCGGGATGTCCCAACATGTCCTCAAATGTGACGATCTTGGGATTGATCTGCCTGCGCCCTTCACCCAACACTCCACTATAATATAGTTAGTTATAGTTATACCTGCTATAATATCGTTAGTTATAGTTATAGTCCTTCCTTAGCAGGCTCCTCCCCCTGGCATGTTTCGTCCAATCATCTGTCCTCCCAAGTTGCACACAAACACTCACATCGATCTACTATATATCTCTCTCTAGATCGATGTGAGTGAAGAATAATAATAATAATAATTATTATTATTATTAGGATTATTGCAGGAAACTATATTTGTTTATATGTTTCATTTATATATGTATATATTTACAGGATATTGGGACTAATTTAATTTGTACTTGAATAGCTTAGCTTAGCATATCTTAGCCATAGCTTAGCATATTTTAGCACTAGCAGGAGGAATAAAGGACAGATCATGAGAGAGGAGAGGAGAGAGAGATGGAGGGAGAGAGAGGAGAGGAGAGAGAGGAGGGAGAGACAGGAGAGGAGTGAGAGAGGAGAGAGGAGGGAGAGGATGGAGGGGAGAGAGAGGAGGGAGAGGATGGAGGGAGAGACAGGAGAGGAGTGAGAGAGGAGGGAGAGGATGGAGGGGAGAGAGAGGAGAGGAGAGATGGAGGGAGAGGATGGAGGGAGAGAGAGGAGAGGAGAGAGAGGAGAGAGAGGAGGGAGAGGTTGGAGGGGAGAGAGAGGAGAGGAGAGAGAGGAGGGAGAGGATAGAGAGGATGGAGGGAGAGACAGGAGAGAAGAGAGAGGAGGGAGAGGATGGCAGCAGAGAGAGGAGAGGAGAGAGAGGAGAGGAGAGAGAGGAGGGAGAGGATGGCGGGAGAGAGAGGAGAGGAGAGACAGGAGAGGAGAGAGAGAAGGGAGAGGATGGAGGGGAGAGAGAGGAGAGGAGAGAGAGGAGGGAGAGAGAGGAGAGGAGAGAGAGGAGGGAGAGGATGGAGGGAGAGGATGGTGGAAGAGAGAGGAGAGGAGAGAGAGGATGGAGGGAGAGACAGGAGAGGAGAGAGAGGAGGGAGAGAGAGGAGAGCGAGAGGAGAGGTGAGAGAGAAGAGAGAGAGGAGAGGAGAGGAGAGAGAGAGGAGAGGTGACGTCATGGGGGAGGAGACTACAGAGGGAGAGAGAGAGGACATTAGCACCGATAGAACGACAGGTAAAGAGAGAGAGATAGACAGCTAGAGAGAGAGATAGACAGCTAGAGAGAGAGAGATAGACAGCTAGAGAGAGAGATAGACAGCTAGAGAGAGAGATAGAGAGAGAGAGATAGACAGCTAGAGAGAGAGATAGACAGCTAGAGAGAGAGAGATAGACAGCTAGAGAGAGACAGACAGCTAGAGAGAGAGATAGAGAGAGAGAGATAGACAGCTAGAGAGAGAGATAGACAGCTAGAGAGAGAGAGATAAAGAGAGAGAGATAGATCGATGTGAGTGTTTGTGTGCAACTTGGGAGGACAGATGATTGGACGAAACACACCAGGGGGAGGAGCCCTGCTAGGGAAGGACTATATGTTGGCCATCATTATGGTTAACTGTCATGGTATGTACACACACACACACACACACACACACACACACACACAGAGACAGACACACAGACAGACAGACAGGTTCATAGTTCAGCTCAACTCTGTGTCCTGAGTCACAGACTAGCTGCTGTGATGCTATCTGTATCTACTGTCTGATACTGTCTATCTACCTGTCTGTCTATCTACCTGTCTGTCCATCTACCTGTCTGTCTATCAACCTGTCTGTCTATCAACCTATCTGTCCATCTACCTGTCTGTCTATCTACCTGTCTGTCCATCTACCTGTCTGTCCATCTACCTGTCTGTCTATCAACCTGTCTGTCTATCTACCTGTCTGTCTATCAACCTGTCTGTCCATCTACCTGTCTGTCTATCTACCTGTCTGTCCATCTACCTGTCTGTCTATCTACCTGTCTGTCCATCTACCTGTCTGTCTATCTACCTACCTGTCTGTCCACCTACCTGTCTGTCTATCTACCTGTCTGTCTATCTACCTGTCTGTCCACCTACCTGTCTGTCTATCTACCTGTCTGTCTATAGAAAACATCTGGTCGGATCAGAGCATCACAGATCCCGATCTGCCCTCTGATTGGAGGACGATCACAGACTCCTCTGGTACCTACTATTGGCATGTTGCTTCTGGCGCCACCCAGTGGCAACATCCCTGCAATGGCAGCTGGGCAGCAAACAGCACAAACCAGGTAAGGTGTATATATATGTATATATATATATATATATATATATATATATATATATATATATACCACCCTCCATATTATACACCACCCTCTGACCTAGGGTGAACTGTTGTTGTAGAAAGTCTACGGCTCTATTCTTTACACCACCCTCTGACCTAGGGTGAATTGTTGTTGTACAAAGTATACGACTCTATTCTATACACCACCCTCTGACCTAGGGTGAACTGTTGTTGTACAAAGTCTACGACTCTATTCTATACACCACCCTCTGACCTAGGGTGAACTGTTGTTGTACAAAGTCTACGACTCTATTCTATACACCACCCTCTGACCTAGGGTGAACTGTTGTTGTCGAAAGTCTACGACTCTATTCTATACACCACCCTCTGACCTAGGGTGAACTGTTGTTGTAGAAAGTCTACGACTCTATTCTATACACCACCCTCTGACCTAGGGTGAACTGTTGTTGTAGAAAGTCTACGACTCTATTCTATACACCACCCTCTAGGCAGCACCCAGCATGAATATGTTTTTCATGCTGCAGGCGACCCCTCACAAAGAACAGGAAATAGAGGAGAGGTAAGCAGTATATAATAATATATCTTTATAATTATCAATCAAGTATCAATGAATATAGTCTATAATAATATACAATAAAACAGAATATATAATATTATTGAATCTGTATGTATCATATATTATATCAACCAATCATCTAATCACCTAATATATAACATAATATAGATGCAGAATCTTAAGTTTCTGTTAAACTTTTTTTCTCCAAAAGGTCTGAGGACAACTCAGATGAGCCAGACACCAAGGTACCAAACCTCCAGTGTCTCTCTGGGCTAACTGTGAGAGACACCAAGGTACCAAACCTCCGGTGTCTCTCTGGGTTAACCCTGAGAGACACCAAGGTACCAAACCTCTGTTGGTGTCTTTCTCTCCCTCATGTCTTCTTGGTGTCTCTCTTCCTCCAGGTGTTCTCTGTGCGCTCCCTCGGCTGGGTGGAGGTCCCTGAAGAGGGTCTCTTCCCCGGGCGGAGCAGTCTGACTGTTAACAACATTATCCAGCAGCTGTCTCACCACCGGACATCAGAGCAGACACACTGGGGAGAGGTACCCTTACCCTAAACCTGTCTCACCACCAGACATCAGAGCAGACACACTGGGGATAGGTACTTTAATCCTAACCCACACTGGGGAGAGGTACCCAACCCTAGAGGTACTAACCCTAACCCTAACCCTAACCATAACCCTGTCTCACCACCAGACATCAGAGCAGACACACTGGGGATAGGTACTTTAATCCTAACCCACACTGGGGAGAGGTACTCAACCCTAGAGGTACTAACCCTAACCCTAACCATAACCCTGTCTCACCACCAGACATCAGAGCAGACACACCGGGGATAGATACCCTATCCCTCACCCTACACACTGGGGATAAGTACCTTACCCTAACCCACACTGGGGATAGGTACCCTAACCCTACACACTGGGTAGAGGTACCCTGACCCTAACCCACACTGGGGGAAGGTACCCTAACCTAACCCACACTGGGGATAGGTAGCCTAACCCTAACCCACACTGGGGAAAGGTACCCTAACCCTAACCCACACTGGGGATAGGTACCCTAACCCTAACCCACACTGGGGAAAGGAACCCTAACCAACACTGGGGATAGGTACCCTAACCCTAACCCACACTGGGGATAGGTAGCCTAACCCTAACCCACACTGGGGAACCATAACCCTAATCCACACTGGGGATAGGTACCCTAGCCCACACTGGGGAACCCTAACCCTGGGTTTGTGTTACTACTCTGGTTTAGGTTACAACTCTACTTTACTACTATATTATTTATTTACTGCTATATTATTTGTCTATTTTACAAATACTTTACTCATGAACTCTAGTTGACTCTTCTACTCTACTTTTAAACTTGGCAACTCTACCTTTTTGTAGCTAGAATGTTCAGTTTGTAAGACTTACAAGTTGGAAGTAATGCAGACTTGCAAAGTAGAGTAGAGTTAAAATAGAAAATAAAAATGTTTTTCTTAATCTTTTCCTTGGATGCTCACCTGCTTGCTTTTCTGTTTGTTGTGACTATCTGTCTGGGAGTAAGTCCTGAGCCCTGACCCTGACTTTCCCAGGGTCAGGATAAGGAACCCTAACCCTGACCCCTGACCCTCACTTCTGCAGGGTCAGGAGATGCTTTTGGTTTTGAAGAAGGATATGTTAAGTCTGATGGATCCTTTAAACCACACCCTCCTCCACTCCCAGCCAATCAGTAACATCCGTGTGTGGGGTGTGGGCTGTAGTAATGGCAGGTGAGCTGCTTTACAACCTTCCCTTTTATACTGACTAACTATAGTCTTATATTGTTTTATATCATCGAAGGTTTCCAAAGCCCAGTAACACAAGATAAATGGACAAACCGGAGTCCCTAGCCCTAACCCTCCTAACCCTAACCCTTCTAGCCCTAACCCCAAACCTAACCCTCCTAACACTAATCCTCCTAACCCTAACCCTCCTAGCCCTAACCCTCCTAACCCTAACTCTCCTAGCCCTAACCCTCCTAACCCTAACCCTCCTAGCCCTAACCCTCCTAACCCTCCTAACCCTAACCCTCCTAGCCCTAACCCCAACCCCAACCCTAACCCTAATCCTCCAACCCTAACCTAGTGAGTGTGACATTAGTTAAGTGTGTGTGTGTGTGTGTGTGTGTGTGTGTGTGTGTGTGTGTGTGTGTGTGTGTGTGTGTGTGTGTGTATATATAATATACTGTATATATATATATATATATGATGCTAATGTATGTTTTGGATTGTTGTTTTATTTAACACTAACACTCAACTTTGTGTCTTTCCCAAACCATCACAGAGACAGGTAATAAAGCCTTTAATAATAATAAGATATAATATAATAGTTACCAGGTGCTTCATTCTAGAGCCCTATAGCTATAGTAAGGTCATACCAACTCACTAACTAACTCACTAACTCACTAAACGCAGCCGTCATTGAGATCTACTCCACCAACTTTGTGCTCCATCTTCCTAACCTCCTCCATGTTAACTGATGTTTCTCAGGGACTTTGCGTTTGTTTCTGGAGAAAAGGACGACTCTGTGCTCAGATGTCATGTGTTTCGCTGCAACGCTCCTGCGAGAGCAATCGCTACCGTGCTCCAAGACATGTGCTCCAAGGTTGGTGGTTAGGGTGCTAGGCTAGGCTAGGGTTAAGGGTTAGGGGGCTAGTGTTAAGGGTTAGGGGGTTAGGGGGTTAGGGGCTAGGCTAGGCTAGGCTAGGGCTAAGGGTTAGGGGGCTAGGGTTAAGAGTTAGGGGGCTAGGGTTACGGATTAGGGGGTTCGGGTTAGGGGGATAGGGTTAAGGGTTAGGGGGCTAGGGTTAAGGGTTAGGGGGGTAGGTTTAGGGTGCTAGGGTCAAGGGTTAAGGGTTAGGGGGCTAGGCTCCGGTTAAGGGTTAGGGGGCTAGGATAGGGTTAAAGGTTAGGGGGCTAGGGTTAAGGGTTAGGGTTAGGGGGCTAGGGTTAAGGGTTGGGGTTAGGGGGCTAGGGTTAGGGTGCTCAGGTCAAGGGTTAGGGGGCTAGGTTTAGGGTACTAGGGTCAAGGGTTAGTGTTAAGGGGTTAGGGTTAAGGATTAGGGGGCTAGGGTTAGGGTGCTAGGGTCAAGGGTTAGGGGGTAGGGTTAGGGTTAAGGATTAGGGGGCTAGGGTTAAGGGGTTAGGGTGCTAGGGTTAATGGTTAGGGGGCTAGGGTTAAGGGTTAGGGTTAAGGGGCTAGCGTTAAGGGTTAGGGGGCTAGGGTTAGGGTGCTAGGGTCAAGGGTTAGGGGGCTAGGGTTAAGGGTATGAGTGATATGGTTAAGGGTTTAGGGGTTAGGGTTAGAGGTTAGGGCTAAAATGTTAATTCAACAATCCGAAACTGCCTCTTTTCTAGATGATGTGTGACAAGTTGGTTAAACCACCAAACTCTCTGACACTCGAGAGCATCTCACCCAACCTGCCGAGAGAAGGTAACCTCAATACATACAGCAGCTCATTGTGCTCGTTGTTCATGTCGTCTGGATCACAGTCTGGGTCCTTCCTTCCTTCCTTCCTTCCTTCCTTCCTAGTGGACCTGCAGGCAGCCGTCAAGCAACACGTTCCAAAGTTTGTAGTTCAGTACATTGGAAACCTCGCAGTGTCCAGAGCCATGGGTCAGCAGATATCATATCAATATCATATCAATGTCATATCAATGTTGTTCTGGTGATCACTGCTCATATCTGACAAAGATGTGTGTGTGTGTGTGTGTGTGTGTGTGTGTATGTGTATGTATGTGTATGTATGTGTGTATGTGTGTGTGTGTGTGTAGGGATGGACGTTCTGAACAGAGCCATCGAGAGCATCCTGAACACAACCGAACGAGGACACTGGGAGTCCGTCTGTCTCCACGTCTCTGACACCCTGCTGTCCATGTGGAGGGGGGGGGTACAGATCATCAAACATATCTTGATTCAGAATAATATCATAATAATGTAATAACAAATACTAATAGTCAGGAACACGTAAATATAACTTCACGATAACCTAAATATATAACCTAATATGAACTAATCTAATGTAATCTGATCTAATTGAGTGCATGATCTAATCTAATCCAATGTTATCCAATTTAATCTAATCTGATCTCCTCTAATATGATGTAATGTTATTATTAGTATTATTATTATATTATTATAATTCTATTCTTAGTAATGTTAATATATCTAATATCTATAAAGCTCTATGACGTCATGTCGTCCAGGCAGGTGATGAGGCCTTGTGGGAGTGTCAGGTGCGTCATGTGACCTTTCTGGGCGTCGGCCAAGACAGCCACACCTTGGCTGTGATCGCTGACGGAGGGAGGCGGGGCTTCCAGTGTCACGTGTTCTGGTGTGAACCTCACGCTGGAGACGTCTCCGAGGCCATGCAAGCAGCCTGCATGGTACCTGTCTGTCTCTGTCTGTCTGTCTCTACCTGTCTGTCTGCATGGTGCGTGTCTGTCTCTACCTGTCTGTCTGCATGGTGCCTGTCTGTCTGCATGGCACCTGTCTGTCTCTACCTGTCTGTCTGCATGGTGCCTGTCTGTCTCTCCCTGTCTGTCTGTCTGCATGGTGCCTGTCTGTCTCTCCCTGTCTGTCTCTATCTGTCTGCTGCATGGTGCCTGTCTGTCTCTACCTGTCTGTCTGCATGGTGGCCGTCTGTCTGCCATGGTGGCGCTGTCCTGTCTGCATGGTGCCTGTCATATAGTATATCATTGGTATATTAGCAAAGATCATATATTATACTGTGTTATTATCTGTATATTATTCCGTACTATTATTGGGTCCACGAGCTGCAGTACCAGCGGTTGCCTCGTTGCTCAGACTCCACCAGTCAAGACGAAGCAAGGTCACACTGGCCGGATGCAATCGGGCGAGCCTCCTGACGGCTGGCCCGGCTGCCAGCGACCTCCCTGGATGGCTGGGCCCGGCTGCCAGCGACCCCTGCTGGAGACAAGGGCACGCTACTGCAGCCATCCATTGCTAAGAAGGGAATGCTCGCTTTCCTTTGAAAACATTTCGCAATAAACGCGCAACTACAATCGATGATTTGTTGAGGTTAGATACATATTTATAGAAGATAAAGATACACCTCTAGATTATATAATATATATATATAGTATATTCTATACATATATATATATATATATATGACAGACAGACAGACCAGGCAGTTGATTGTGTATTTCAAACAGCACCAAAGATAAGCTTCTATAATAATATTGTGCTTCATGATAAGTACCTTTTTGTTGTGTGACGTATGAACCAGGTCCCAAACCTTGTTTTCATGTCTCTTAGTTCTTCTGATGTGGGCGACATAAAATAAACCAATGCTACAGAGAGGAAAGATTTCTTGTATTTCTTGTATTTTAGTTGCCTATTAGTTGGAGGTACATTGCTTGTTCTGGTAAAAATACTTACTTATACTAGGATGAAAACTTGAAGAATACTTGGATTGAATACTTGTACTAGTGTGTTTGTCAGAATACTTGGATTGAATACTTGTACTAGTGTGTCTGTCAGAATACTTGGATTGAATACTTGTACTAGTGTGTCTGTCAGAATACTTGGTACCATTGCTGGTTAAAATGTCTATTTATTAGCTGGACTTGATAGTATTAGAGTATAGAGTTGGGGCTTTGTGTATTAAACAGTGTTAGAGTATAGTGTTAGGGCTCTGTGTATTAAACAGTGTTAGAGTATAGAGTTAGGGCTCTGTGTATTAAACAGGGTTAGTCAGGGACAGGTGGATGATCAGGAAGCTGGAACGTCATAGACAGGCAATGCCAAACAGCCACAGGGACGGGGTCAGGGTCTCCTGGGCAGGTAGACACACAGGACTCATACCGTCTCCTGGGCAGGTAGACACAACTAGACACACAGGACTCATACCGTCTCCTGGGCAGGTAGACACCACTAGACACACAGGACTCATACCGTCTCCTGGGCAGGTAGACACCACTAGACACACAGGACTCATACCGTCTCCTGGGCAGGTAGACACCACTAGACACACAGGACTCATACCGTCTCCTGGGCAGGTAGACACCGCTAGACACACAGGACTCATACCGTCTCCTGGGCAGGTAGACACCACTAGACACACAAGGACTCATACCGTCTCCTGGCAGGTAGACACCACTAGAACACAGGACTCTACCGTCTCGCTGGGCAAGGTAGACACCGCTAGACCACCAGGACTCACTACCGTCTCCTGGGCAGGTAGACACCTCTAGACACACAGGACTCATACCGTCTCCTGGGCAGGTAGACACCACTAGACACACAGGACTCATACCGTCTCCTGGGCAGGTAGACACCACGAGACACACAGGACTCATACCGTCTCCTGGGCAGGTAGACCCATAGACACACAGGACTCATACCTTATTCATATTATTTTAATTGTGGGGTAAACCAGGATATTTTGTTTTACATTAAGACACTGTAAATAATGATACATGTAGAACTGTATTACGAAACTGTAAATAATGATAAATGTAGAACTTTATTACAACACTGTCAATATAAATTCCCTGTCTAGTTGTTTTAGTTCTATGTGTTCTATGTGAGTCTCATCTGTAATCATGTGCAGCCTACAGTCTGGTTTAAGTTTGAAGAACTCTCATGGGCATGTACCCATGTTACCTGCACCTGTTATATCCCCCACCCAGTCATGTTATATCCCCCACCCAGTCATGTTATAGTCACCACCCAGTCATGTTATATCCCCCACCCAGTCATGTTATATCCCCCACCCAGTCATGTTATAGTCACCACCCAGTCATGTTATAGTCACCACCCAGTCATGTGTACCTAAAGCGAGCAATCTGTTGCTATGGCAACGTATTTCAAAGTGCTACATGTGTCATAACTAACATAAGAGGAGGAGCCATGTTAATAAAATCAAAACACAATCAAATATAAAAAAGAATTTCCTTCAGGATTAATAAAGTTTGATCTTATCTTATCTCATCTCATCAATCAACAAGCACTACAAAATATTTCCTCACAGAATTCAAAAGTGTGTGTCCGGTCCCACTGGTCAGCAGCTGATTGGCTCCTCCCCCTTCCCTCTCATTGGCTGATTTAAAGCGGCGTGATCTGCTCCTCTTCCTCCTCTGGGGTCTGAAAGGAAGGAAACATCAGTACATGTGTGTGTGTGCGTGTGCATGTACGTGTGTGTGTGTGTGTGTGTGTGTGTGTGTGTGTGTGTACCAGGAACAGCAGGCTGTGATGTATGATCATGTCTCGTGTCAGGCGGACCAGGTCTCCATGGTGACGGTGGAACAGTGTGGGAACCAGGACCAGAGCGAGGTTCTGAGCCGTCATCTGGTTCTGAGAGCTGAACATCTGGACCCTGGAGGACAACATGTGGACATGAACAGAGAGCATGTGGACCCTGGAGGACAACATGTGGACCCTGGAGGACAACATGTACCTGTCTGTCTGCATGGTGCCTGTCTGTCTCTCCCTGTCTGTCTGCATGGTGCCCGTCTGTCTCTCCCTGTCTGTCTGCATGGTGCCTGTCTATATATATACAGTATATACAGTATATATATATACTGTATATACTGTATATATTGTACTATTGTGGTCCACAGCTGCAGTACCAGCGGTGCCTCGTTGCTCAGACTCCACCAGTCAAGACGAAGCAAGGTCACACTGGCCGGATGCATCGGGCGACCTCCCTGGACGGCTGGGCCCGGCTGCCAGCGACCTCCCTGGATGGCTGGGCCCGGCTGCCAGCGACCCCTGCTGGAGACAAGGGCAGCAGCTACTGCAGCCATACCACTGCTAAGAAGGGAATGCTCGCTTTCTTTGAAACATTTCGCAATAAACGCGCAACTACCAATCGATGATTTGTTGAGGTTAGATACATATTTATAGAGATAAAGATACACCTCTAGATATAGATATATATATGTATATATCTATACATATATATATATTATATATATAGACAGACAGACAGACAGCAGTTGATTGTGTATTTCAACAGCACCAAAGATAAGCTTCTATAATAATATTGTGCTTCATGATAAGTACCTTTTTGTTGTGTGACGTATGAACCAGGTCCCAAACCTTGTTTTCATGTCTCTTAGTTCTTCTGATGTGGGCGACATAAAATAAACCAATGCTACAGAGAGGAAAGATTTCTTGTATTTCTTGTATTTTAGTTGCCTATTAGTTGGAGGTACATTGCTTGTTCTGGTAAAAATACTTACTTATACTAGGATGAAAACTTGAAGAATACTTGGATTGAATACTTGTACTAGTGTGTTTGTCAGAATACTTGGATTGAATACTTGTACTAGTGTGTCTGTCAGAATACTTGGATTGAATACTTGTACTAGTGTGTCTGTCAGAATACTTGGTACCATGCTGGTTAAAATGTCTATTTATTAGCTGGACTTGATAGTATTAGAGTATAGAGTTGGGGCTTTGTGTATTAAACAGTGTTAGAGTATAGTGTTAGGGCTCTGTGTATTAAACAGTGTTAGAGTATAGAGTTAGGGCTCTGTGTATTAAACAGGGTTAGTCAGGGACAGGTGGATGATCAGGAAGCTGGAACGTCATAGACAGGCAATGCCAAACAGCCACAGGGACGGGGTCAGGGTCTCCTGGGCAGGTAGACACACAGGACTCATACCGTCTCCTGGGCAGGCTAGACACAACTCGACACACAGGACTCATACCGTTTTCCTGGGCAGGTAGACACCGCTAGACACACAGGACTCATCCCGTCTCCTGGGCGGGTAGACACCGCTAGACACATAGGACTCATCCCTTCTCCTGGGCGGGTAGACACCACTAGACACACAGGACTCATCCCGTCTCCTGGGCAGGTAGACACCGCTAGACACACAGGACTCATACCGTCTCCTGGGCGGGTAGACACCGCTAGACATACAGGACTCATACCGTCTCCTGGGCGGGTAGACACCACTAGACATACAGGACTCATACCGTCTCCTGGGCAGGTAGACACCACTAGACACACAGGACTCATACCGTCTCCTGGGCAGGTAGACACCACTAGACACACAGGACTCATACCGTCTCCTAGGCAGGTAGACACCACTAGACACACAGGACTCATACCGTCTCCTGGGCAGGTAGACACCACGAGACACACAGGACTCATACCGTCTCCTGGGCAGGTAGACACCACTAGACACACAGGACTCATACCTTATTCATATTATTTTAATTGTGGGGTAAACCAGGATATTTTGTTTTACATTAAGACACTGTAAATAATGATACATGTAGAACTGTATTACGAAACTGTAAATAATGATAAATGTAGAACTTTATTACAACACTGTCAATATAAATTCCCTGTCTAGTTGTTTTAGTTCTATGTGTTCTATGTGAGTCTCATCTGTAATCATGTGCAGCCTACAGTCTGGTTTAAGTTTGAAGAACTCTCATGGGCATGTACCCATGTTACCTGCACCTGTTATATCCCCCACCCAGTCATGTTATATCCCCCACCCAGTCATGTTATATCCCCCACCCAGTCATGTTATAGTCACCACCCAGTCATGTTATATCCCCCACCCAGTCATGTTATAGTCACCACCCAGTCATGTTATAGTCACCACCCAGTCATGTGTACCTAAAGCGAGCAATCTGTTGCTATGGCAACGTATTTCAAAGTGCTACATGTGTCATAACTAACATAAGAGGAGGAGCCATGTTAAATAAAATCAAAAACACAACAAATATAAAAAAGAATTTCCTTCAGGATTAATAAAGTTTGATCTTATCTTATCTCATTCTCATCAATCAACAAGCACTACAAAAATATTTCCTCACAGAATTCAAAAGTGTGTGTCCGGTTCCCACTGGTCAGCAGCTGATTGGCTCCTCCCCCTTCCCTCTCATTGGCTGATTTAAAGCGGCGTGATCTGCTCCTCTTCCTCCTCTGGGGTCTGAAAGGAAGGAAACATCAGTACATGTGTGTGTGTGCGTGTGCATGTACGTGTGTGTGTGTGTGTGTGTGTGTGTGTGTGTGTGTACCAGGAACAGCAGGCTGTGATGTATGATCATGTCTCGTGTCAGGCGGACCAGGTCTCCATGGTGACGGTGGAACAGTGTGGGAACCAGGACCAGAGCGAGGTTCTGAGCCGTCATCTGGTTCTGAGAGCTGAACATCTGGACCCTGGAGGACAACATGTGGACATGAACAGAGAGCATGTGGACCCTGGAGGACAACATGTGGACCCTGGAGGACAACATGTGGACCCTGGAGGACAACATGTGGACATGAACAGAGAGCATGTGGACCCTGGAGGACAACATGTGGACCCTGGAGGACAACATGTGGACATGAACAGAGAGCATGTGGACCCTGGAGGACAACATGTGGACCCTGGAGGACAACATGTGGACCCTGGAGGACAACATGTGGACCACTCACATGTAGAAGTGTCCGATGAGGGTGCTCAGCGTGGCTCTGTTATCGTCAGGCAGTTGTCGTAGCAACCGTCTGTATTGTGCTAACCTGGTTGACTCATCAGGTTGGGCTGGGAGAGACATTAGAAACAATAAATATTATTATAATTATGATCATTGTATCATTAATAAATTATATATATATATATATTAACTGATCATTGTTAATTCACTCATGATAATAACTGGAAAATGCATTTCCTGGCAGACATGTGGGTCAGGTGCTGCAGTTTAAAATTAGATAAAATATGGTTTAATAAAGCAGCCTATAGTTTTAGGACTTACCAAATGTAGAATAGTTGCTACACCTACCAGTAACCAAATATAATTATCTAATATATATATATAATAATAATAATAATAATAATAATAATAATAATAATAATAATAATAATAATAATAATTGTCATGGTTGTGAGCTTTTGAGTTTATTTGAGTCTAGTTTTGTATGTCTTATATTGTGTTCTTGGTCTAGTGCTTGTGGTTCTATGTTCCGTGTGTCCTGTCTGCTCCCAACTGTGTCTGTAGTCATGTCTGTAGTCATGTCTGTAATCATGTCTGTAGTCATGTCTGTAATCATGTCTGTAGTCATGTCTGTAATCATGTCTGTAGTCATGTCTGTAATCATGTCTGTAGTCATGTCTGTAATCATGTCTGTAGTCATGTCTGTAATCATGTCTGTAATCATGTCTGTAGTCATGTCTGTAATCATGTCTGTAGTCATGTCTGTAATCATGTCTGTAGTCATGTCTGTAATCATGTCTGTAGTCATGTCTGTAGTCATGTCTGTAGTCATGTCTGTGCTGCTCCTTGGTTCCTACATGTTTATTTATTAAATACATTAATCATCGCCTGGATGAGGTCCTGACAAATAATAACAACAATAATAATAATATATCAGATTATATATATTATAATATAATATATATTATAATAATAACAATAATGATAATAATAATAATAAATCAGATTATATATATTATAATACAATATATATTATAATAATAACAACAACGATAATAACAACAATAATGATAATAATAATAATAATAATAATATATCAGATTATATATATTATAATACAATATATATTATAATAATAACAACAACGATAATAACAACAATAATGATAATAATAATAATATATCAGATTATATATATTATAATATAATATATAAAACAATAATAATAACAACAATAATGATAATAATAATAATATATCAGATTATATATATTATAATATATATTATAATAATAATAACAACAATAATGATAATAATAATAATATATCAGATTATATATATTATAATATAATATATATAATAATAACAACAATAATGATAATAATATAAATATGATATATAATTAATATATATTATATAATTATAATATAATATATACTGGACCCTGGAGGACAACATGTGGACATGAACAGAGAGCATGTGGACCCTGGAGGACAACATGTGGACCCTGGAGGACAACATGTGGACCCTGGAGGACAACATGTGGACCACTCACATGTAGAAGTGTCCGATGAGGGTGCTCAGCGTGGCTCTGTTATCGTCAGGCAGTTGTCGTAGCAACCGTCTGTATTGTGCTAACCTGGTTGACTCATCAGGTTGGGCTAGGAGAGACATTAGAAACAATAAATATTATTATAATTATGATCATTGTATCATTAATAAATTATATATATATTATATATTAATGATCATTGTATCATTCATCATGATAATAACTGGAAAATGCATTTCCTGCAGAACATGTGGTCAGTGCTGCAGTTTAAAATTAGATAAAATATGTTTAATAAAGCAGCCTATAGTTTAGGACTTACAAATGTAGAATAGTTGCTACACCTACCAGCTAAACCAAATATAATTATCTAATATATAATAATAATAATAATAATAATAATAATAATAATAATAATAATAATAATAATTGTCATGGTTGTGAGCTTTTGAGTTTATTTGAGTCTAGTTTTGTATGTCTTATATTGTGTTCTTGGTCTAGTGCTTGTGGTTCTATGTTCCGTGTGTCCTGTCTGCTCCCAACTGTGTCTGTAGTCATGTCTGTAGTCATGTCTGTAATCATGTCTGTAGTCATGTCTGTAGTCATGTCTGTAATCATGTCTGTAGTCATGTCTGTAATCATGTCTGTAGTCATGTCTGTAGTCATGTCTGTAATCATGTCTGTAGTCATGTCTGTAATCATGTCTGTAGTCATGTCTGTAATCATGTCTGTAATCATGTCTGTAGTCATGTCTGTAGTCATGTCTGTAGTCATGTCTGTGCTGCTCCTTGGTTCCTACATGTTTATTTATTAAATACATTAGAGTTTAATCATCGCCTGGATGAGGTCCTGACAAATAATAACAACAATAATAATAATATATCAGATTATATATATTATAATACAATATATATTATAATAATAACAATAATGATAATAATAATAATATCAGATTATATATATATAATAATATATATTATAATAATAATAACAACAATAATGATAATAATAATAATAATAATAATATATCAGATTATATATATTATAATACAATATATATTATAATAATAACAACAATAATAATAATAATAATAATAATAATAATATATCAGATTATATATATTATAATATAATATATATAATAATAACAACAATAATGATAATAATAATAATATATCAGATTATATATATTATAATATATATTATAATAATAATAACAACAATAATGATAATAATAATAATATATCAGATTATATATATTATAATATAATATATATAATAATAACAACAATAATGATAATAATAATAATATATCAGATTATATATATTATAATATAATATATATAATAATAACAACAATAATGATAATAATAATATATCAGATTATATAAATTCTAATATAATATATAATAATAATAATAATAACAATAATGATAATAATATTATATCAGATTATATATATTATATGTATATTATAATATAATATATATTATAATAATAATAACAACAATATTGATAATAATAATATATCAGATAATATATATTATATGTATATTATAATATAATATATAATATTATAATAATAACAACAATAATGATAATAATAATAACAACAATAATGATAATAATAATAATCTCACTTTTAGCTTTTAGAACTCACCTGCTGCTGTTCCCCAGAGTTCCGAGTGTTTTGCCGGGAATAAGGGTGGCTGCTGGCGGACATATTGTTTGAGGGCGGAGCCAACATCCAGAATGCCCTGCTCGTCATCCTCCATGGGGGCGGAGTCTGGGTGGCTCCGAAGGGCTTCCACCAATCGAGACACTTTAGAGGCGAGGCCACATCGGCGATATATACCATCCACCTGAAGACCTGAGAGACAGACAGGTAGACAGACAGGTCAGTAGACAGTCGGACAGGTCAGTAGACAGACAGACAGGTAGAGAGACAGGTCAGAAGACAGACAGACAGGTAGACAGACAGGTCAGTAGACAGACAGACAGGTAGACAGACAGGTCAGGAGACAGACAGACAGGTAGACAGACAGGTCAGTAGACAGACAGACAGGTCAGTAGACAGACAGACAGGTAGGCAGACAGACAGGTAGGCAGACAGACAGGTCACCATGCTGGGTGATGTGTGAGACACATCGCTCCACAGCTACTGGAACGCTTCCTTGCAGCTTCAACTGGTGCAGAGCCGTGTTCTGATTGGCTACAGGTGGCTGAGGCGCTGCTCCATGATTGGCTAGAACATCTTTTAGATGCTCCGCCCACGCCTGGCAGCTGTATTCATCTTCAAACCTCAGATGAAGAGTCCTAAACAACAACAACAACAACAACAACATCAACATCATCAACAACATCATCAACATCAACAACAACAACATCAACATCATCAACAACAACAACATCAACAACATCAACATCAACAACAACAACATCATCAACATCAACAACAACAACAACATCGTAGCGTCAGTCAACAGTAAACATCCTCGAGGGATTCATTAATATAATAAAATATATATATATATACATATATATATATATTCACCGGCCACTTTATTAGGTACACCTGTTCAACTGCTCATGAACGCAAATATCTAATCAGCCAATCACATGGCAGCAACTGAGTGCACTGAGGCATGTAGACATGTAGACATGTAGGCATGTAGGCATGTAGACATGTAGGCATGTAGATATTTAGACATGTAGACATGTAGACATGTAGGCATGTAGACATGTAGGCAGGTAGGCAGGTAGACATGTAGACATGTAGACATGTAAGCATGTAGACATGTAGACATGTAGGCATGTAGGCATGTAGGCAGGTAGACATGCAGACATGTAGACATGTAGACAGGTAGACATGTAGGCAGGTAGACATGTAGACATGTAGGCAAGTTGACATGTAGACATGTAGACATGTAGGCAGGTAGACATGTAGACATGTAGACATGTAGGCAGGTAGACATGTAGACATGTAGGCATGTAGACATGTAGGCAGGTAGACATGTAGGCATGTAGACATGTAGACATGTAGACATGTAGGCATGTACACATGTAGACATGTAGGCAGGTAGACATGTAGACATGTAGGCATGTAGGCATGTAGGCATGTAGACATGTAGGCATGTAGACATGTAGGCAGGTAGACATGTAGGCAGGTAGACATGTAGACATGTAGACATGTAGGCATGTAGACATGTAGGCAGGTAGACATGTAGGCAGGTAGACATGTAGACATGTAGACATGTAGGCAGGTAGACATGTAGACATGTAGGCAGGTAGACATGTAGACATTAGACATGTAGACATGTAGACATTGTGGCAGACGGCCACTGAGGGGCCGACTAAAGAGTGTGGACGACAGTCGGGGGAACCGCAATTCACCATTCGGCCCCCGGAGGGAGACGAGGAGACAGGAATATGGAAAGAGGCAATCAGCCTTATTGAAGGTGGCTGCTTCGTTGGAGGAACTCGGCGGCAGCCAATCAATTGCTTGCCTACAGACCATAAATAAAAGAGGACCTGGGTGGTGGAGACAGTTGAGAGAGTGGAAGGAGGAAGCAGGAAGGGAGAGGAAGAGAGAGAGAGAGAGTGTGTGTGAGAGAGTGTGAGAGAGTGTGCGTGCGTGTGTGCGTGCGTGTGTGTGGTGGGGTGGGGGGTGTGGGTGGTGTGCGGTGGTGGTGGTGGTGGTGGGTGGGTGGTGGTGGTGGAGGCTGAGGTGGTGGTGGTGGTGGGGAGTGGGGGGGTGGAGTAGGTAGTGGGGGGCGAGGAGAGAGAGAGAGAGAGTGGTGGAGAGAAGAGAAGGAGGAAGGAAGAGGAGGAAGGCAGGACCAAGACCCTGTGTGGGTGAGTTGGGAGACTACAAGTGGCTGTGTGCCTTGACGTTCTGCCTGTCTGTCCGAGAACCCGAGTTGTGTACCGACCCTTGCCTGCCTGACGACCCTCCCGCCTGCCTTGCCCTGGACCCCCTGAGACCACTTCCCGGTGTGATACCCCCTGTTTCTGGACTACGACGACGGTATTGGAATAACGGACTCAACACTATAATAAGCCTGCACTTTCCCTCCCCCTTTACAGTAAATAAAGTAGCTGATTACATTGAATATTGGTGTGGGAACGTGGATTTATTATATTCAGTCGGGTGGACACTCAACAATCTAGGGGAGTGTGCCACAACAGGTAGGCAGGTAGGCAGGTATACATGTAGACATGTAGGCAGGTAGACATGTAGGCATGTAGACATGTAGGCAGGTAGACAGGTAGGCAGGTAGACATGTAGACATGTAGACATGGTCAAGACGATCTGCTGAGGTTCAAACCCAGCATCACAATGGGGAAGAAAGGTGATTTAAGTGACTTTGAACGTGGCATGGTTATTGGTGCCAGACAGGCTGCTCTGAGTATTTCAGCAACTGCTGATCTACTGGGATTTTCACGCACAACCATCTCTAGGATTTACAGAGAATGGTCCGAAAAAGAGAAAATATCCAGTGAGCGGCAGTTCTCTGGGCGAGGTCAGAGGAGAATGGCCAGACTGGTTGGAGCTGATAGAAAGGCAACAGTAACTCAAATAACCACTCGTTACAACCGAGGTGTGCAGAAGAGCTGAACGCACAAGTGGAACCTTGAAGCAGATGGGCTACAGCAGCAGAAGACCACACCGGGTGACACTCCTGTCAGCTAACAACACCAAACTGAGGCTACAATTCACCAAAATTGAACAATAGAAGATTGGAAAAACGTTGTCTGGTCTGATGAGTCTCGATTTCTGCTGCTACATGCAGATGGTTTGGTCACAATTTGGCGTAAACAACATGAAAGCATGGATCCATCCTGCCTTGTATCAACGGTTCAGGCTGCTGCTGGTGGTGGTGGTGTAATGGCGGTGGTGGTGTAATGGTGGTGGTGTAATGGTGGTGGTGGTGGTGTAATGGTGGTGGTGGTGTAATGCTGGTGGTGGTGTAATGGTGGTGGTGGTGGTGTAATGCTGGTGGTGGTGGTGTAATGGTGGTGGTGGTGTAATGGTGGTGTAATGGTGGTGGTGGTGTAATGCTGCTGGTGGTGTAGTGGTGGTGGTGTAATGGTGGTGGTGGTGGTGTAATGGTGGTGGTGGTGTAATGCTGGTGGTGGTGGTGTAATGCTGGTGGTGGTGGTGTAATGGTGGTGGTGGTGTAATGGTGGTGGTGGTGTAATGGTGGTGGTGGTGGTGTAATGGTGGTGGTGTAATGGTGGTGGTGTAATGGTGGTGGTGGTGGTGTAATGGTGGTGGTGGTGGTGTAATGGTGGTGGTGGTGGTGTAATGGTGTGCGGGATATTTTCTTGGCACACTTTGGGCCCCTTAGTACCAATTGAGCATCGTTTAAACGCCACAGCCTACCTGAGTATTGTTGCTGACCGTGTCCTTCCCTTTATGACCACAGTGTACCCATCTTCTGATAACAAGTCACAAAGCTCAAATCATCTCAAAGTGGTTTCTTGAACATGACAATGAGTTCACGACTCAAATGGCTCCACAATCACCAGATCTCAATCCAATAGAGCACCTTTGGGATGTGGTGGAACGGGAGATAATGTATAATAAGGTATAATAATAATATATAATGTATAATAATGTATATTATATAATAATAGAGCACCTTTGGGATGTGGTGGAACGGGTGATTCGCATCATGGATGTGCAGCCGACAAATCTGCAGGAACTGCGTGATGCTATCATGTCAATATGTATATATATATATATATATATATATATATACATCCATCCAGCCATCCATCCATTTTCGTCCGCTTATCCAGGGTCAGGTCCCGGTGGCACCGGCTAAGCAGGGCCCCCCAGGCTTCCTTCTCCCCAGCCACACTCTCTAGTTCCTCCTGGGGGATCCCGAGGCGTTCCCAGGCCAGACGAGATATATAATCCCTCCAGCGAGTTCTGGGTCTGCCCCGGGGTCTCCTCCCAGTTGGACGTGCCCGGAAAACCTCCAAAGGGAGGCGCCCGGGGGGCATCCTAATCAGATGCCCGAACCATCTCAGCTGACTCCTTTCGATGCGGAGGAGCAGCGGCTCTACTCCGAGCTCCCTCCGGATGTCTGAGCTCCTCACCCTATCTCTAAGGCTGAGCCCAGCCACCCTGCGGAGGAAACTCATTTCGGCCGCTTGTATCCGCGATCTCATTCTTTCGGTCACTACCCAAAGCTCGTGACCATAGGTGAGGGTTGGAACGTAGATGGACCTGTAAATCGAAAGCTTCGCCTTCCGGCTCAGCTCCCTCTTCACCACAACGGACCGGTACAGCGCCCGCATCACTGCAGACGCTGCACCAATCCGTCTGTCCATCTCCCGCTCCATTTTGCCCTCACTCGTGAACAAGACCCCGAGATACTTGAACTCCTTCGCTTGAGGCAGCAACTCACTCCCAACCCGGAGGGAACACTCCACCGTTTTCCGGCAGAGAACCATGGCCTCAGACTTGGAGGTGCTGACTCTCATCCCGACCGCTTCACACTCGGCTGCAAACCGCCCCAGTGCATGCTGGAGGTCACGGTCTGATGTAGCCAACAGAACCACATCGTCTGCAAAGAGCAGAGATGCAATTCTGAGGTCCCCAAACCGGACACTCTCCTTGAGATTCTGTCCATGAAGATCACGAACAGAACCGGTGACAAGGGACAACCTTGGCGGAGTCCAACACCCACTGTGAACATGCTTGACTTTGTGCCGAGAATACGGACGCAGCTCGCACTTTGTTCGTACAAGGACCGAATGGCCCGGTAACCCATACTCCCGTAGTACCCCCCACAGGATTCCCCGGGGGACACGGTCGTCATAGGCCTTCTCCAAGTCCACAAAGCACATGTAGACTGGATGGGCAAACTCCCATGCCCCCCCCAACAACCCTGCGAGGGTAAAGAGCTGGTCCACTGTTCCACGGCCAGGACGGAATCCGCATTGTTCCTCCTGGAGCTGAGGTTCGACAATCGGCCGGAGCCTCCTCTCCAGCACCCTGGAATAAACTTTCCCGGGGAGGCTGAGCAGTGTGATACCCCGATAGTTGGAGCACACCCTCCGGTCCCCTTTTTTGAAATGATATATACATATACATATATATATCTATATAGATATATATATATAGATATATATATACATATATATATATCGAGATAGATAGATAGAGATATATATATAGAGATAGATATATAGAGATAGATATATATTTTATATGTGTATATATAGATATATGTATATATATTTTATATGTGTATATATATGTATTATAGAATAGAATAG
Organism: Coryphaenoides rupestris; assembly: GCA_002895965.2. Classification (NCBI taxonomy): domain Eukaryota; kingdom Metazoa; phylum Chordata; class Actinopteri; order Gadiformes; family Macrouridae; genus Coryphaenoides; species Coryphaenoides rupestris. The sequence goes on from PIJE02000088.1 coordinate 768,803, forward strand.
AACTTTGTGTATAAGTATGTATGTGTATATGTATGTATATGTATGTATATATATTTTATATGTGTATATATAGATCTATATATATATTATATATATATATATACTGCGTGATGCTATCATGTCAATATGGACCAAAATCTGTGAGGAATTTTCCATGGTTACCAGTAGGAACTAGCAGAGGTGTTTCCATGGTTACCAGTAGGAACTAGCAGAGGTGTTTCCATGTTTACCAGTAGGAACTAGCAGAGTCTACGACCCACTACCATAGCCTAGGTCTGTATGTTGTACTGATCACATGTGTGTGTGTTGTACTGATCACATGTGTGTGTGTTGTACTGATCACATGTGTGTGTGTAGTACTGATCACATGTGTGTGTGTTGTACTGATCACATGTGTGTGTGTTGTACTGATCACATGTGTGTGTGCATGAGAGTGACAAACCTGTTTCCTGTCAGAAGGTTAACGCTGTTCTCATTTGGGTCCATTTCTATGGAGTGAAGATATGAGGTTCTGTCAACATGCAGACTATGTGAGGACAGGACTAGCAGTATTAACTATATTATTAACTATACCATGCAGACCATGTGAGGATAGGACTAGCAGTATTAACTATATTATTAACTATACCATAGCGTGTCTGTGAGTCCAGCTGTATTTTGATTGGGGGAAGTTGGTCGTGGTGGGCGGGACTGGGGTAGACGGAGACGCCGGCAGCGTGGACGACCGCCCAGCCTTCAGGACAGCCCAGAGCATCCAGGAGACAAACTCGACTTACAGCCAGGACTCCGGCCATCTCCACCTCAGACACGCCCACTGGAAGGATCACCTACACACTCGTAAACACAATGACCATGTGACCTCCCAGACTACATGGACATCGTTAGCTAGCTCCACTAGCATAGACACTAGAGACTGTGTGTGCGTGTACCTGTAGAATGTGCAGCAGGTGTGTGTGTGTGTACCTATAGTATGTGCATCAGGTGTGTGTGTGTGTACCTGTAGTATGTGCTTCAGGTGTGTGTGTGTGTACCTGTAGTATGTGCTTCAGGTGTGTGTGTGTACCTGTAGTATGTGCTTCAGGTGTGTGTGTGTGTACCTGTAGTATGTGCATCAGGTGTGTGTGTGTACCTGTAGTATGTGCATCAGGTGTGTGTGTACCTGTAGTATGTGCATCAGGTGTGTGTGGTGTACCTGTAGTATGTGCATCAGGTGTGTGTGTGTGTACCTGTAGTATGTGCTTCAGGTGTGTGTGTACTTCCTGCTGGTTGTCTGAACCACAGACGAGTCGATCGCCCGGAGATACCACCTCGAACTGTAGACTGGAGCACAACACAGTTATATAGTAGTATATACTAGTATATATTACTATATACTAGTATATACTATATATACTATATATACTATATAGTAGTATGTAGTATATATTATTTAGTATATCACAACACAGTTACTCTCACCATTATTATACATATACATATAGAAATATATACTAGTATATAGTAGTATATAGTATATAGTATATAGTAGTATATAGTATATAGTAGTATATAGTCGTATATTGTATATAGTATATCGTATATAGTAGTATATAGTAGTATATTGAATATAGTGTATAGTATATCGTATATAGTTGTATATAGTAGTATATTGTAGTATATAGTATATAGTAGTATATAGTATATCGTATATAGTATATCGTATATAGTCGTATATAGTATATAGTATATCATATATAGTAGTATATAGTAGTATATAGTATATAGTAGTATATTGAATATAGTGTATAGTATATCGTATATAGTTGTATATAGTCGTATATAGTATATAGTACATGTATATAGTATATAGTCATAGTCCTATCACTGTATATACTACTTTACACTAGTTGCACTAGCAGTTCTATAGTACTAGTAGTAGTTGTATTGACAGTACTATAGTACTACTTGTGGTTGTATTAGCAGTACTATAGTACTAGTAGTAGTTAGCAGGTCTATAGTACTAGTGAGCAGTACTATAGTACTGGTAGTAGGTGTATAGTACTAGTAGTAGTACTATAGTACTGGTAGTAGGTCTATAGTACTAGTAGTAGTACTAGTAGTACTGGTACCTGGACCTCAGCAGGACGGTGCAGACGTCTCTCAGCTCCAAGACGTCACACGCAGCCGAGTCGTCCTCCCGACAAAACAAAAAACGATCTTCCTCTAGTTTACCATGCAGAGCTTCCTCCTCTTCCTCACCTGCTCTCTCACACACACACACACACACACACACACACACACACACACACACACACACACACACACACACACACACACACACACACACACACACACACACACACACACACACAACCCGGTTAGGGTTAAGGGGTTACATGTAGTTAGTGGTTAGGGTTAAGGGGTTACAGATAGTTAGTGGTTAGGGTTAAGGGGTTACAGGTAGTTAGTGGTTAGGGTTAAGGGGTTACAGATAGTTAGTGGTTAGGGTTAAGGGGTTACAGGTAGAGTTCAGGTTAGGTGGACCAATAGGATTACCTGTCTGGGCCTCGTCGGTGCTCCTATTGGCTGACAGGGGCAGGAAAGGCGGAACCTCTGGAGAAATACAACATAACACAAGCTAATATTAATGAATAACATTAATAATAATATTTATTATGAATAATCAACCTGAACCAAACTTTCCCATCATTTAGCGTCCAGCTGACTAACGGAGACAACAAGTTGGGGCAAAAGATTCACGAGTATTAAAACCTTTTTCTTCTCCTTTGCTCTGTTTGTTATGAGACTCAGACAAGTCTCAAACTATTACTCACTGAGACCCCAGATGATGGGAAATAGTCCAGATTAAAAACCCTGAAATTACCCCTTGACAAGCAGACACTGTAAACAGTGACATTAAATACTCATGTCTCATATCTCATATCTATACTGCCTCTAATCGTGATACTGTCTCTATGTTATGTCAATCATTACATATACAGTAACATTACATTACATTACATATACAGTAACATTACATTGCATTACATATACAGTAACATTACATTACCTTACATATACAGTAACATTACATTACATTACATATACAGTAGAAGTGTTGTCAAGAGAACACATTCATTTAGATGAATGTATGATGAATGTATGATGAATGTATGATGAGTGTATGATGAGTGTATGATGAATGTATGATGAGTGTATGATGAGTGTATGATGAATGTATGATGAGTGTATGATGAGTGTATGATGAAGTGTATGATGAGTGTATGATGAGTGTGTGATGAGATGTATGATGAGTGTATGATGAGTGTATGATGAATGTGTCAGGATTCCTGCTTGGACTGTTGTTTTTGTCTCCCCTTACCTGTTGGGGTTTGACAGTTCGGGACTTTGTTTGTTTATATAGCCATGTGTGTTAGTCATGTGCCCGGGGTCACGCCCATGTCCTTTTTTGGGCAACTTCCTGCCTTTGTTTTTCTCTGTTCACCTGTCTCTCATTTTGTGTTGATTAGTTTGAGTATTTAAACCCTGCTTTCTCAGTTCACTTTGTCAGATCGTCACAGCGTGTACTATATGTTACCTGACTGCCAGTACCTGTGCCTGCCTGTCTGTCTACGAACCCTGCCTGTACCTGGACTCTGTTTTGCCTGCTGGACTGTTTTGTGAATACATTTCAATCACTTCAAAGTTATTAGGATCTGCGCTTGATTCCCGTGCTGAGTCGTGACTGAGTGTATGATGAGTGTATGATGAGTTTATGATGAGTGTCAGTGATAGAGAGAGACAGAGAGAGAGAGCGATAGAGAGACACTCACCTGTGTATTCGTTAAGCCGCAGCAGCTCCGCCTGCAGGCTTTGCCCCGCCCTCTGAGCCAGCTGCAGTGGGGATTGGTTCTGGGGTTCTGATTGACAGCTTAACTGGATACAGGGAACATGTGGTTAATATGTGCAATATTCTCAATATCATATCATTGCCAACTTTTCTATTCTAGTTAACTTATTTTTGTACTAAATACATCTTACTTGTATTGTTGTTCTATTTTTATTTGTATTCTTATGTTGTTGGTATTTTTGAGCAACCTCTGGCACTACAATTTCCTTCGGGATGAATAAAGATCTATCTTATCTTTGTGTGTGTGTGTGTTTGAGTAATATGTCTATACCATAGATATGATATATCTGATAATATATATTTAATATATGCTCTATCTAATGTTGGTACTATGTTAGTACTCCTCCATCTAGTGTTAGTACTGCTCAGAATAGAGTATAACAGAGTATACTGGAGTATACTGGAGTATAATGGAGTATAACAGAATATAACGGAGTATCATGGAGTATAACGGAGTATACTGGAGTATACTGGAGTATAATGGAGTATACTGGAGTATAACGGAGTATAATAAAGTATAATAGAGTATAACGGAGTATACTGGAGTATAACGGAGTATAACATAGTATAACGGAGTATAACGGAGTATACTGCAGTATAATGGAGTATAACAGAGTATACTGGAGTATACTGGAGTATAATGGGAGATGCTTGCCGTGCACCACGCTGGCTCATGGTGGTCTGGTACTCAGGCTGAGCGAGCAACACTCACTCTGAGCAATACTCAGAATCACACAACACAATCACACATCTCTCCATCAGCCCACCAAACACACACGTGTACTACAGTAGAATAGAACACAATAGAGTAGAATAGAATAGAACAGAGTTGAGTATACAAGAGTATAGAGTAAACAGAATAGACAAGACAACAGTACTTACCTTGGCACCGGAACAGATTAGAGACATGGTTTCCTCGATGTCGTCTCCACACACCACCTTACACAACCGCTACACACACACACACACACACACACACACACACACACACAGTATTCAGGTACTTTTTGCGCTGTTTTTGGCGTTCACCACGGGGGCTACTGGTCCCACCTACACCATGTTGGTTGAATCAGGGGTCAGGTTAGGGTCAGGGCAGGGTCAGGGCAGGGGTCAGGGTAAGAGGTAGGGTCAGAGGTTTCAGGTAAAGGGTCAGGTTAGGGTCAGGGGAAGAGGTGGGGTCAGGGGTAAGAGGTAGGGTCAGGGGTTAGAGGTTAGAGGTCAGGTTAGGATAAGAGGTCAGGTAGAGGTAGGGGACAGGTTAGGGGTAGGGGTCACACAAGGGTCAGGGGTCGGGTTATGGTCAGTGTGAGACATAGGGTCAGTGTTTGAGGTCAGGGGTCAGGTTATGGTCAGTGTAAGACATAGGGTCAGTGTTTGAGGTCAGGGGTCAGGTTAGGGTCAGGGAAAGAGGTAGGGTCAGGGGTTAGTGTCATGGGTCAGGGTTCAAGGTTACCTGGTAAAGGAGGGCAGGGGAGGAGGCCAAGGGGTGTGGCTTCCTGTAGCGTGCCTGGCTGTACTTGTTTCTGATGAACTCTGACCTTTTTTCATCTGAAGCTGCAGGCAGCAGCTGCTCGGCTGCAGGGACGGCCGGACTCCAGATCTGATTGGCTACTCGGTTACCGTAGCAAACAAACAGCTGACAGAGCCAACATGGGAATCAGTCAAGTACAGAACTAATGAACTAAACACATAGTACACACACACACACACACGCACACCAGTATCAATGTTTTGTTGTTAATTAACTCATTAACTAACACACCTGTATTAATTCACTCATTAACTAACACACCTGTATTCATTAACTCATTAACTAACACACCTGTATTAATTCACTCATTAACTAACACACCTGTATTCATTAACTCATTAACTAACACATCTGTATTCATTAACTCATTAACTAACACACCTGTATTAATTCACTCATTAACTAACACACCTGTATTCATTAACTCATTAACTAACACACCTGTATTAATTCACTCATTAACTAACACACCTGTATTCATTAACTCATTAACTAACACATCTGTATTCATTAACTCATTAACTAACACACCTGTATTAATTCACTCATTAACTAACACACCTGTATTAAAGGTTCAGTCCAGACTTTGCTGTCCAGCATCAGGCTTCGTACTTTAGACAGACTCGTCCCCAGAGCTCTGTGCTGGCCTAGGGGGAGGACACACACACACACACACACACACACACACACACACACACACACACACACACACACACACACACACACACACACACACACACACACACACACACACATACACACCCTTGCTCAGGGACACCTCCACACTTAGCTAGGAGGAGCAGGTAGGGTTAGGTGGTGTCTTGCTCAAGGACACCTCCACACTTAGCTAGGGGGAGCAGGTAGGGTTAGGTGGTGTCTTGCTCAGGGACACCTCCACACTTAGCTAGGAGGAGCAGGTAGGGATAGGTGGTGTCTTGCTCAGGGACACCTCCACACTTAGCTAGGAGGAGCAGGTAGGGTTAGGTGGTGTCTTGCTCAAGGACACCTCCACACTTAGCTAGGAGGAGCAGGTAGGGTTAGGTGGTGTCTTGCTCAGGGACACCTCCATACTTAGCTAGGAGGAGCAGGTAGGGTTAGGTGGTGTCTTGCTCAGGGACACCTTCACACTTAGCTAGGAGGAGCAGGTAGGGTTAGGTGGCGTCTTGCTCAGGGACACCTCCACACTTAGCGAGGGGGAGCAGGTAGGGTTAGGTGGCGTCTTGCTCAGGGACACCTCCACACTTAGCGAGGGGGAGCAGGTAGGGTTAGGTGGTGTCTTGCTCAGGGACACCTCCACACTTAGCGAGGGGGAGCAGGTAGGGTTAGGTGGTGTCTTGCTCAGGGACACCTCTACACTTAGCGAGGGGGAGCATACTAACCTGTATGGTTATCTCCTCATATAAAGCTGTGAGGCTAACTCCTCAGGCTAACTGCTAGGCTAACACATACCAGCGCAGGCTTGACACAGCAGCAGCAGCAGGTTGATGGAGGCCCACTCAGGGCTGGCGGTGCCACAGTCTCCACACACCTTGTTGCTGGGGTTCTCCCACAGCAGCAGCGCCACCTGGCTGCTGCTCAGAGCGCTGTGGATCGCTGCAGACAGACAGGCCTGCCAGACAGACAGGTCTGCTGTGGAGTCAACTGCAACACTAAAGGAGAAGGTGCAGAGAGATATTTAGACATTATTAAATGTGTTCAGGAGGGAGTGGAGGACCTGCCTCATCCAGGGGTGGACTGTCCCACTGTCATTGGCCTGGCTCCCTGGTTCATCATATCATAGTCTGATAGGGTGACGCTGACAGTCGACAGTAGAGGGCGTTTGCTATGCATTAAAAAAAATAAAACCAAAGACAGAGTGCTTCATTAGCCGTGGTCATGGAACAACAAGAAGAGATGGGAAAATAATAAAGGAAAAAAAAAGAAAAGGAGACTGATGATGCAAAATGTAGGAAGCAGATTTGTTTGGCTGTTATGTGATACGACCTTTTGACAGACACCTGTCACATCCTTGGCATAGGAAGTTTCTTCTCACTCTGCCTGTGACACAGCTAGCTTGTGATGGGAGAAGTTTCTCTGTCCATCGAGTCGAGTGAGGAGCATAAATTCACAAGAGCACCTGGAAGCACCGTCCACAACAACACCTGGAAGCACCACAACGACAACACCTGGAAGCATCACAAGAACACTGAACACCTGGAAGCACCACAAGAACACCTGGAACACATCACAAGAACACCTGGAAGCACCACAACAACACCTGGAAGCATCACAAGAACACTGAACACCTGGAAGCACCACAACAACACCTGGAAGCATCACAAGAACACCTGGAAGCACCATAAGAACACCTGGAAGCACCACAACAACACCTGGAAGCATCACAAGAACACTGAACACCTGGAAGCATCACAAGAACACTGAACACCTGGAAGCATCACAAGAACACCTGGAAGCACCACAACAACACCTGGAAGCATCACAAGAACACTGAACACCTGGAAGCACCACAACAACACTTGGAAGCACCACAACAACACCTGGAAGCACCACAACAACACTGAATACCTGGGAGCATCACAACAACACCTGGAAGCACCACAACAACACCTGGAAGCACCACAACAACACATGGAAGCATCACAAGAACACTGAATACCTGGAAGCACCACAACAACACCTGGAAGCATCACAAGAACACTGAACACCTGGAAGCACAACAACAACACCTGGAAGCACCACAAGACTACACCTGGAAGCATCACAACACAACAAGTGGAAGCACCACAAGAAACCTGAAGCACCACGAAGCACTCAACAAGAACACCTGGAAGCATCACAACAACACCTGGAAGCACCACAAGAACAGATGTCGAAGCACCACAGAACACTCTCATGCATCACAACACCCTTGGAGCACCAAAACACCTGAAGCTCACAAGAACACTGGAAGCACCACGAAACACTGGAAGCAACACAAACACCTGGAAGCATACCGAACATGGAAGCACCACAAGAACACCTGGAAGCACCACAAGAACACCTGGAAGCATCACAAGAACACCTGGAAGCATCACGCTCGGGGAGAGTCGAGGAAGCTCTCATGTTTTAACTTCAACCACAACCTGCTCATAAACTGGCCATTTAAAGTGATTTGTGCTGTAAAATCCTACATGTAGACCCTGAACGGATTCATGATTCTTACATACAGGAACTTTAACCCTTCATGAGCCATGCAGGGCATTACAGTGTGAGGCTCTGCAAACTAAAAACAGGAACGAAGACAAAGGGAGTCTCTCTGTGGAAGTCCAAACGCTTGATGTCTGCCACCAAACACTGTGTCTCACCTCCATCACCGTGTCTCACCTCCATCACCGTGTCTCACCTCCATCACCGTGTCTCACCTCCATCACCGTGTCTCACCTCCATCAACGTGTCTCACCTCAATCACCGTGTCTCACCTCCATCAACGTGTCTCACCTCCATCACCGTGTCTCACCTCCATCAACGTGTCTCACCTCCATCACCGTGCCTCACCTCCATCACTGTGTCTCACCTCCATCACCACCAGGACTTCTCACCACAGACGATGACGTCGAGGATCCTCTACCCTGCACCGTAACCCATCCAATCTACCTGTTGCTCTCAACCTACACAGACCTTGCTGTGATGGGGGGACTCTGGAACGGCTGTCATGAAAGTGGACAACGTCTGGGCCTACGCCATCCTCCAGACAGACACAACCCTCCAGTCGCTTCACTTCCTGGCTCTCACAGTCCTGGATCATCCCAGAAAACACTCCGACTCCAGCCGCCCTCTCCGTTACCTACTCCTTCACCCACACCCCCGACCCTCTGGGCGAGGAGGGGGAACAGGACTACTCGTCTCTCCAAAGTGGTCACACCAGGTCCTTCCCCTGGAACACCTTGCCTGATCTGATCTGAACTCCATACTGTGTCTGTTACCCTTCCAATCAAGCTCAACATTACTGTGATCTACAACCACCAGGTCCTTTCAGCGACTTCTTCAGTGAGATGGATGCCCTCCTCAGCTGCCCTCCTGAAGATGGAACCCCACTTATCCTGCCAAGAGGAACACTACCGCCATGTTGTGTGTGTGTATACCTGGTAGAGAGACAGGCAGACAGACGGGTAGATAGTGGACAGGGAGACAGATGAAGAGACAGGCAGACAGACGGGTAGATAGTAGACAGAGAGACAGATGAAGAGACAGGCAGACAGATGGGTAGATAGTGGACAGAGAGACAGATGAAGATCCAGGTACCTGAATGTTCTGTAGGGCGTTAGGAGGCGGAAGCATCGCTTCTCTGCTGGCTTGACAGAAGCCACGTTGAGGGGAACCAAGAACCAAGCCACGCCCACCTGGTAGTCCTACACACACACACACACACACACACACACACACGTCGTGTGTTCTAGTAGTCGTAGTAGTAGTAGTAGTAGTAGTATTATTAGTATAGTATAGTACAGTGTGTACCTCTTTGTTGTGGTAAACCCAGAGCTCTTGGCCTGATACAGATGCATACACACGGTTTCTGGGATCCTTGATTGTGATTGGTCCATGGTGTTGTGGGGGGGCGGGGCTAGCCTGTCCCCGTGACGACTGCAGTGAAGATATCCACCCTTTCTGTACAACTACACACACACACACACATATTGACAGTTATTAATAACAATATGATGATTAGATTAAAATGAATATGTTACGTTCGCAAATAACTGAAAAATACTGGAGCTGAAGTCGGAGGGACGGCTTCTCCATTTAATTCCAACAAACGGATTCGCTCAAGACAACACATGATGTAAAGCAGAGCCCTGAGTCCCGTGAAGCAACACAGTGGACTGTCGTAAACAGTCGCTCACGTAACAGTCTGTCTGTGACATTTCCCCCCGCCTCACACAACCTAGGAGTGGTACTCAGTCACAAAGTCCCTCAGCAGCCCGGGCTTGGTGTCCATGGTGGTCAGGTGGACCACGACCCCTGTCGGTGGAACTCTGGGCTGTGCCTGATGGGCTGGTGTTGCTGCCACTTCGAACCGTGCAGGCGGTAGGACTGTAGCGGCAGGCCCAGTCCTGGGCGAAGGGGGTCCTGCACCTTACGCAGGCGACCAGCATGCCGGCGAGTGCCGCTGTCGAGCCTGAATGAAGCCGGGCCAACCTGAACGGGGTCCGACCAAAACGACTGGAGCTTGTTGTTGTGGTGGGGCCATGGGATCCTGACCCAATCCGAAACAGTGTTGGCCGGTGGCCTAACACGTCGGGCCCTATCGAACCGCCGTGTGGCGACTGTGGCTCCGACTGAGTGGCCCGGGACCTGAGCCGGTGTAGGGCGGAGCCTATTCAGAGGCAGCTGGAGCTCCCTCCCCAGCATGAGGGAGGCTGGAGAGACTCCTGTGGTGGCGTGACGGGTGGCCCAATAGTGCAGCCTTGGGCCAGGTGGGCCCTGATGCCATTCTTCAGTGATTGATTACTTTCCCCACCAAATATGAGGACAGTTCATGCGAGACCATTTGGGGACCATTGTCGGTCGGGATCTTCTTGGGCAGTCCCCAACGTGCAAACAGGGAGTCGAGGAAGTTGTTCCGTGTACTTCTAACAAAGGGATCTACGTGATCAGGGAGTAGGGGGGAGGTTTTAAATCACTCAGTTCTACCAATATCCAAACATTAAAACAAGATGTATGCGCTTTGTTAGTCAATAGGTAGAGAAAACCAAAAGAGAGGGGCATGTACAGATCTAACAACAATGGCAGAATGTGTTTACAACATGGCGTATACAATATAGAAGGCCGACTCAAGTCACCCCTTGTTCAGTGAGTTTAGGTTGGGTTAGATTTAGTAGAAGTTCACCTTCGCTGTGAGCCATGAAGTCGTAGCGTCTCTTCCCAAAGTAGATGGAGAACCGGGATTTCTCTTGCTGCTTGACCCTGGTGACACTGGACATGTGGAACACCAACTCACTGCACTTATCCTGGAACCATGCACACACACACACACACACACACACACACACACACACACACACACACACACACACACACACACACACACACACACACACACACACACACACACACACACACACACACACACACACACACGTTACAAGAAGTACATGATGACCGCCTCACTGGACCAAGGTTCCAGGTACTTCTGATGACAAGGTGGCAGGGAGGAGAGGAGAGAGGAGAGGAGAGGAGAGGAGGAGAGAAGAGAGGGGAGAGGGGAGGAGTCAGAACAGCTTACTGTGCGTTTTTTCCAGAGAGACATGAGTTGTCCGTCCATCGATGCCCAGACAACACTGTGTCTGTAGAATACAGTATAATATATAATATACATGATTATCTAATAATTATATACAATATTATCTATTATAAACACAGGACAACACTGTCTGTAGAATACAGTATAAGATATTAAACTATATAATATTATCAGAGGACAATACTTTGTCTCTAGAATAAATGATAATGTATGATAATATATGCTCTATGACAATATTATTTCCCATCTATCAGATACGCTCTCATCACTCGCCTGGACTACTGCAGCTCTCTCCTGGCTGGACTCCCTCCTCCTCAATGAACCCTTACAACTCATCCAGAACTCAGCAGCGAGCTGGTGGTCAACTTACCTAAACTCTCCCATACAGCCCCCCTCTTCCACGACCTTACAGCTCTATACTAACAGCTCTATAACATATAGCTCTATATAGAGAGAGTATTGTTATAACCTTTCTCCCATGTAACCCCCCTCTTCCACGACTTCCACACTGGCTCCTGGTACTCACTCGCATTAGATTCAAGACACTGGTACTGACCCTACCTACCTCCAGACATTAGTCAGACCCTACCTACCTCCAAACATTAGTCAGACCCTACCTCCCTCCAAACATTAGTCAGACCCTACCTCCCTCCAAACATTAGTCAGACCCTACCTACCTCCAAACATTAGTCAGACCCTACCTATCTCCAAACATTAGTCAGACCCTACATACCTCCAGGAGCAGAGCTACTGTGTTATATACCATGGAGCTACTGTGTTATATAACATGGAGCTACTGTGTTATATACCATGGAGCTACTGTGTTATATACCATGGAGCTACTGTGTGTTATATACCATGGAGCTACTGTGTTATATACCATGGAGCTACTGTGTGTTATATACCATGGAGCTACTGTGTTATATACCATGGAGCTACCGAGTTATATACCATGGAGCTACTGAGTGATGGAGCTACCGTGTTATATACCATGGAGCTACCGTGTTATATACCATGGAGCTACTGTCTGTTATATACCATGGAGCTACCGTGTTATATACCATGGAGCTACTGTGTGTTATATACCATGGAATTACACCATGGAGTCTACCGTGTTATATACCATGGAGCTACCGTGTTATATACCATGGAGCTACGTGTCGTTATATACCATGAGCTACCGTGTTATATACCATGGAGCTACTGTGTGTTATATACCATGGAGCTACTGTGTGTTATACACCATGGAGCTACTGTGTTATATACCATGGAGCTACTGTGTGTTATATGCCATGGAGCTACTGTGTGTTATACACCATGGAGCTACTGTGTGTTATATACCATGGAGCTACTGTGTTATATACCATGGAGCTACTGTGTGTTATATACCATGGAGCTACTGTGTTATATACCATGGAGCTACTGTGTGTTATATACCATGGAGCTACTGTGTGTTATATACCATGGAGCTACTGTGTTATATACCATGGAGCTACTGTGTGTTATACACCATGGAGCTACTGTGTTATATACCATGGAGCTACTGTGTTATATACCATGGAGCTACTGTGTGTTATACACCATGGAGCTACTGTGTTATACACCATGGAGCTACTGTGTTATATACCATGGAGCTACTGTGTTATATACCATGGAGCTACTGTGTGTTATATACCATGGAGCTACTGTGTGTGTACCTGAAGCCTTTCCACATGTCCAGCCAGCTGGAGACCCGGACCTCGTGGTTCTCGTCTCTCACTTCCTTCTTCTTCCTGGAGACCTTGATGGTCGCCGCCCTGAACACACACACACACACACACACACACACACACACACACACACACACACACACACACACACACACACACACACATGTATCTATTCTGATGTGTGTGTGTGTGTGTGTGTGTGTGTGTGTGTGTGTGTGTGTGTGTGTGTGTGTGTGTGTGTGTGTGTGTGTGTGTGTGTGTGTGTGTGTGTGTGTGTGTGTGTGTGTACCTGGGCATCTTCTGTTTCTTGATTGGCTGTGGTGCTCTTGGAGGGGGTGGGGGAGGTCGACACGGAGCCACACCCAGACAAGGTGATTTGCTGAGCGAGCACACACACACACACACACACACACACACACAAACACACACATACACGTTAGATTGAGATAATGTTATAGTGAGATAACAGTGACATATTACATTCCACATACATGTTGCTGCTACTATTTACTAATTGCTATTTTAATGCTAGTATAAGAATATTACTGTACTGCACACAAACACTTTTAATACAATTTGCACCACCAGCCACAGTATTGCTACTTTACTTGTCACTTTTTACTTCTTACTGTACTTTATAAGATACTATTTTCTAATTGTTCAGAGTAGTTTTAGAATGTATGTGTAAAAGAATAATGCAGGAGTGACTGGGGAGAGTAAGCGTTCCATGGTACTGGTTACTTATTGTGATAAAGGAATGTAGAATATTATTGATCATATAATCAGAACATAATAATGATCTCACATCGTCTTGTCTGACTGGTGATGAGAGGCCGGAGGTTTGTCAACACCTTCTCCCATTGGCTCATCAGCACCAGGGGAGGAGGGTACCGAGACCAATCCCTCATCCTCATTGGATGACTCTGTCTCTGCTTCAACTTGGCTCCGCCCCCCAGTTGGCCCGGTGACATTGGGGGAGGGGCTAAAGTCTGATGAGTGAATGAGGTGGTTGGGGTTAAGGGGTTAGGTGGTTTTTAACACGCTTCTCTTTGCATGACAATCTCACAACTGTTTTCAAATCGTGATTTGACGAGAAAAACAACCCAAACTAGAACTTCTGTGACCTTCATCAGTACCTTCGTCTTGACGCCCCCCTAGAGGTGGGAGCTCGCTCCTCGCTGTCACGCTGGGGGAGGTGTATAGCTGGGGGCCGGGGCCTACGGCAGCCATCACAAGCTGAGATAAAGCAACGATATCTGAAATGAAAAAGATCATTAGTATTACCTACAACAGTAGTAATGATCATTAGTATTACCTACAACAGTAGTATTGATCATTAGTATTACCTACAACAGTAGTAATGATCATTAGTATTACCTACAACAGTAGTAATGATCATTAGTATTACCTACAACAGTAGTATTGATCATTAGTATTACCTACAACAGTAGTAATGATCATTAGTATTACCTACAACAGTAGTATTGATCATTAGTATTACCTACAACAGTAGTATTGATCATTAGTATTACCTACAACAGTAGTAATGATCATTTGTATTACCTACAACAGTAGTATTGATCATTAGTATTACCTACAACAGTATTAATGATCATTAGTATTACCTACAACAGTAGTATTGATCATTAGTATTACCTACAACAGTAGTAATGATCATTAGTATTACCTACAACAGTAGTATTGATCATTAGTATTACCTACAACAGTAGTAATGATCATTAGTATTACCTACAACAGTAGTATTGATCATTAGTATTACCTACAACAGTAGTATTCTAGTATTACTGTGACTATGGCATAGAGCTGTCAATCGTACATTTACATTGAGGGCATTTGGCCTGCATAATAGCTGGGATAAGAGCAGACGTGCCATTCTGAGTGGATTACTAACATTTACATACAAAAATGCAAGTTAGTGCTAGGGTTAGGAGAGTGGGGGGGTTATGTAGAGTCCAGGTGAACTCTGAACAGGTGGGTCTTGAGTCTCTTGTTAAGGAGGGGGGTTATGTAGAGTCCAGGTGAACTCTGAACAGGTGGGTCTTGAGTCTCTTGTTAAGGAGGGGGGTTATGTAGAGTCCAGGTGAACTCTGAACAGGTGGGTCGTGAGTCTCTTGTTAAGGAGGGGGGTTATGTAGAGTCCAGGTGAACTCTAAATAGGTGGGTCTTGAGTCTCTTGTGGAAGCTGGTGAGCGACTCGGCCATCCTGATGTCAGCCAGGAGCTCATTCCACCACTGTGGAGCCAGAACAGAGAAGAGTTGGGACTTGGCAGAGCGATGTTTGCCTGTTCTTAGTGAAGGTGGCACCATGTTTGGAGGTAGGTAGGGTCTGACTAATGTTTGGAGGTAGGTAGGGTCTGACTAATGTTTGGAGGTAGGTAGGGTCTGACTAATGTTTGGAGGTAGGTAGGGTCTGACTAATGTTTGGAGGTAGGTAGGGGCGGTTCCGCTGATTGCGTGGTAGGCCAGAACAAGTGTCTTGAATCTAATGCGAGTGATTACCAGGAGCCAGTGGAGGTCGTGGAAGAGGGGGGTTACATGGGAGAGTTTTGGTAAGTTGACCACCAGGTACACTGCTGAGTTCTGGATGCGTTGTAAGGGTTTGATTGCTGAGGTAGGGAGTCCAGCCAGGAGACAGCTGCAGTAGTCCAGACGAGTGATAATGATGAGCATTTGGACCAGGATCCGTGTTGCTTCACGGTGAGGAAGGGCCGGATCCTGAGGATGTTGTAGAGAGCAATCCTACAAGATGGGGCCACAGAGGTGATGTTGGCGTTGCAGGACAGCTGGTCATCCAGTACCACGCCAAGGTTCCTTGCAGTGGCTGCAGGGGAGACTTTGATGTCCTCGATGGTGACCAGTAGGTCCATCTGAGGCCAGTCTTTCCCCGGTATGAAGAGAAGCTTAGTCTTCTAGGTTCAGCTTCAGGTGGTTTTTTGTTAATCATGTCTGTCACAAGGGCTTCCAGGTGAAGCTCATTCAGGGCAATTACTGAACCGGAAACTGATTGGAACATGTGCCTAAAGGAGGCGGAGCATCAGCTTATAAAAGCTGCTCAAAATGGCTGCTGAGGAGGCGTAGAGAGGAAGAGACCTGGAGGAAGGAATCTATCGACGAACTAAGAACTATGTCAACGAAGGACTATTGTAGATTACTCTAATTGAGTTGTTTTGTTATAGTTAGTTCTGTATTGTATTTGGTAATACTGGTGAAAGTATTTTTTTTACCAAACCATTTGCTTGTCAATCTTTTTGTTTAACTATTTTGTTATTGTAAATAAATGCCCTTTATAGTCTTCATTGATCATTCATTGGCCTGATCATGGCCTCGTTAACATCCTCACAACCCTAACCCTCGACCAACTCTGCAACAGAAACACGTATTCAGTTTCTCTACACACCAATATCAGGATACTATGCAGCCTTCTTTTCCAAAACACATGTAATACTATGATACAGTAGTAGTATTACAGTACTGTTATAATGGTAGTAGTATGACAGTACTGTTATTACAGTGGTATCCTAGTACTACAGTACTGTTTCAGTAGTATTGTCGTTTTACAGCAGTAATAACAGCAGTAGTATTACTTGAAGTAGTATTCTTGTATTCTAGTGCAGTACTACACCTGTGGCCGTGTCTCTGGTGGCATCGCTGGCTGGATTGTATTTATCATCCGAGGATGTGGAGGAGGTTGTCATGGTAACGGCTGGGCTGTAGCCAGGATTGGGAAGAGAGCCGACTAGTCCTGCTAGAGTGGGGATGTGTGTTGCTAGCAAGCTAGCGATGCTCTCCAGATTAGGAGCCCTGGACGGTGCAGGGCCCAAGCTGCTAGCAGGGTTAGCCACAGTGCTAGCGGCTCCTGTTAAACTAGGTGTTGACATGCTGTCCAGGCCAATGGGACTGCTTGGGCATGGAGTGGCAATAGAAGCAGCAGCCCCTGACAGACCGGGGATGGTGCTGGAAATCATGTCAGTGACAGAAGCTAGGCAGGGGTAGCCTACGCCAGGGTAGTCTACATCAGGGTTGCCTACACCAGCGTCTACACCAGGGTCTACACCAGCGTCTACACCAGGGTCTACACCAGGGTCTACACCAGGGTGGCATATGTCAGGGTGGTCTACACCAGGGTCTACACCAGGGTAGGCTGCACCAGGGTGGCCTACATCAGGGTGGTCTACACCAGGGTCTACACCAGTGTGGCATACGTCAGGGTGGTCTACACCAGGGTCTACACCAGGGTCTACACCAGGGTGGCATACGTCAGGGTGGTCTACACCAGGGTCTACACCAGGGTGGCATACGGCAGGGTGGTCTACACCAGGGTCTGGCCTGCTTCCTCCTCCAGGGAGCCCATCTGTATCTGAGGATGAGGAAGGAGAATAGATTTTAGAGAAATGAGAGGAGACTCTCTCTCTCTCTCTCTCTCTCTCTCTCTCTCTCTCTCTCTCTCTCTCTCTCTCTCTCTCTCTCTCTCGTCTCTCTCTCTCTCTCTCTCTCTCTCTCTCTCCTCTCATCTCTCTCTCTCCTCTCTCTCTCTCTCTCTCTCTCTCTCTCTCTCTCTCTCTGTGGCTTGTCGTACTTTTACCTTCTCTCATCT